>DWNE01004163.1:0-15579 GCA_018249875.1 Cecropterus toxeus
GTATTCGTCTTTGTGTGTCCATGGCACCCACGACACAGGAGAAAATCCTAGTGTGGGGCTATGAGTGTAGAAAGTGTGTAAAAAAAAACTTAGATAAGACTACGATCTTATTTGGGGTTGATTACAGATGTCCATGGGTGGCAAGAGCCACTTACCTATTATATAAAAACCTATCTCTTAACAGATATTAGAGTTTGGAACAATTACAGAGCTCTTAAGATAGTTAATAATTAAAAAAGGTATATGAATTTTTATTTAGTTTTAAAGTAAAATATACTTATCTTAATTAATAATTAAAAAAGGTATATGAATTTTTCTTTACTTTTAAAGAAATATATATTTTTTTAATAAATCTATATTTTTTAAGATTGTCATGCTTGTTCTAAAATTGTTGTAAAAATGCGTACGTAAAATTTGGATTTGGAATTGATAGATTTATTTGTTTGATTTTGGTGTTGAAAATTTAGTATTTTTGCATTAATTATTCAATAGTATATAGTACGCATACCCGAAATATAATATAGTATTGCTGGCAACCCTAGGCATGAGCCACCAGAGCTCGTCCTAGATCTTGATCTAGATTATAGACAGCATATTGGTTTCCACAGCTATTTCTGAAGCTACAAAATGGTGTAGCAAGGTAACTGCATCACTGCATAGTATTTATTAAAGTTATGTTAAAAGAAATTGTTGCATTTGTTTTTTTTCCTTATTTTTTGTACAATAATTATCTTTGATAACAAGGTTGTTTAAGCGATGTGTTATTTTTTGTTCTATGTTTCTGTTAATATTTTACTTGATTTATTTGCCTCTATATACAAAAACAAATGTTATTTCGCTCCATTCCAACTAAAATGTCAGGTGACGCCTAACCTCACTATCACAATAAAATAACTTCTAATAATAATAAATAATATAAATATATACCTTCCACTGCTTTCGCTGCTACTTGATCCCGAATCTCCCTTCTTCTTTTTATCTTTTGGCTTCTTTTTGTCCTTGTCCGAGGAAGCCGATGGCGATTTATTGCGTGCCCTTTCAAACAACAAGAATTAATTAGATCTCCATTCAGATACATTTATCTCAACCTAAGGCCATCAAACTCTTTAAATTTTTATATTATAAAACTTACATTTTGTCTAAATATTAATGAACGGAACTATTAATAATAAATGTAATCCTTTTCAGTTTTTCAATATAGCGTCCGGCTAACGAAACTCCACAGCCACAGACCTTTAATTCAAGTCAATTTGACAGACTGTTAATAAATGTTTAGGCAATAATAACTTTCAACATTCAGCCAATAAAGGGATTCAAAAATATTTGAGACCGTACTCGATGATGATTTTCTAGCGTGTATCGGACTTTCACAAAAAAATTTTGGTCAAAAAATAATAATTCCCGATTTCGCTGAAATACGCCTCATAAATGAATTGAGGACAATCTCGTGATTAACATAGAAAAAGGAGATACTTATATACGGTAGATATAAAAAAAACGCGTGCATACAAAGTACCTATGTCAGAAGTAAAACTACCTTGGCATACCAATTATAATGTCGTTTGAATTTATACTAATCTAAATATTTAGATTTAAACTCCTAGATTTTCGATTAAATCTCCTCCATGATATATATTTTTTGAACTGCCATGTATCATACTAGTAAATAGAATGAGATGAAAACAACCGCCAGTATATTTGACCCACACCAACCCACACGTATGACGCACCTTGCCGAACACATTTAGAGCGCGTGAGATATTACGCAATTTATGTATGTGTGTGTATCGCAAACGTACCAGAATAACATACAGGTGGTATGTTATTCTGGTACGTTTGCGATACATATTTTAAAAGCTATTAAAAAAAATTAAAAACGTATACCGTTAAACGTATGAAATAGAAAGAGACAAATGAAAAGCTATCGTCAGTATATTTGTGACTCGCTCGCATTTAGTTATACACGCTTAGAGCGAGAGAGATGCAGAATTTTTTGGAAGTTCTTACATCCTCCATAGTAATATTATATATATTATATATACTGCCGTCTAACATACTAAAAACGATCTGAAAACAAATTAATCTCCATCGTCATGAAATGAAAATTAAATCGACATATATCGTATTTTTGTGTCACTTCCACGTTAGTACAAAGTCTATTTCCGTCCCGTTCACACTTTTCTTTACACGTTTTGAGCGAAATAGGCAGAATCTGTTTGAAAGAATCGTTTGCCACCTCCCTAGTTATATTGCTGTAATACATTTGCAATGGACATTTAGGATGAATCTAATAATAATAATAATAAACATTACACATTTTCGTGTTGATTTTTATCCGTAAAAAAATTACCCTCATGCGCGCAAAGAAGATTCACTTCAATAAAATTTTGAGAAAATGAGAAAATGCTATGCTGATTATCATAATATCATATTGTCAGGATCTTCTACCAATACTAACCGAACATCACCAGAATTACTTGTAGCCGGGCTAGTAGAGATTTTTTTGTTGATTCATAACATGCTTTTTTTTAAATCTGAGCTCTTCTTTTTTCATTACATTGATTGCTGTCGGGGAGACATTTAACTTTTTGTTTATAAGAAGCGCGTTTTTCTATTCTATTCTCTTTTGCGTATTTAGCCATCAAGGTACACAAGCCACCACGAGTTTGGCTCTAGCAGGTACACTGCTACACCTATTTCTACTGTGAAGAAATTCTTGCATTCGGTGGAGGTATTACATGTAGGTACTATATGTGTACAATAAATCACTATTGCGGCGTATGAGGGTCGTAAAATTGCGTGTCAAGGACCTACGGAATATTTGTTTTGTTTTGGCAACTACGTAGATTTTTTTCATGTTTATGGTGAGGTACAAGCCGCTTATATTTTGAATACAGGCAGGTAAACCTAACCTGTTGTTCGAGGTCCCATGCTGACGAAATATGCCTTCTCTAAATAGCACTCTAATCGGTTATGTGCCTTCTGAATCCAACAATTTTCCGCTGTCTTCGGTCTACCTCGTCGGGGGACGATCTATGTTCCTTTTTCCTAAAAGTGGTCGCCATTTGAGGACTTTCTTCCCATCGGGTCATGTCAGTTATGTGATCGGCCCATTGTCCTAATTTTGAAATCTTTGTTCTAATATATGTTATAATCTTAGTTCGTTTACTGATTTCATCGTTGCGAATCATGTCTCGTAGCGAAATTCCAAGCATAACCCTTTTTATAGCATGCTGAGGGACTCTGCTGAGCTTTCGAATGAGGCCTGCAGTGAAAGAACACGTACCTATCAGTTCTCATCATCTATGTATTACTTTTTATTTTTGCAAACTCCAACAACATCAATACCAATTACATTAATTTCAATGTAAATATTTATAAAATTGATATTAGCACTGGCATTGCTAAAAATATGCGTTGGATTATTTTTATGCAATGGGGATGATGGGTATTCAGGAATATATGTTTATAGTCTTAATAGAATATACTTGCGACTCCGCCCGCTTCTGTCACGTTTACAACGGTAAAGAGTACCAATCCTTCATTATATAAGCTTCATTTTAACCACTTAAGCACATTTAAAACTGTACTGGAAAGTTGTAACTGAACAATGTAAAAATATTTACTTTCGGCTTTAATAATAAAATAGGGACAAAAAAATGTTCTTTACGTTAACTATAGCGCGTTGAACGACGGAATATTCCTGTGTATAGCTTTAGACCTGATACTACATATTATCTACGAATATTTTGTCTGTTCCTACCACCCTTTTTCCCACTTTACGCTACACTCTACCTGTCTAACAACTCTAAAAAAACCAACTGCCCAACCACTTTGTGATGAAAAATCATTGGATGTAAATCAAACATTTTTTGAGGATTGTGAATAGTAACATTTCTTTTCATAATCTGACACTGACGACCCCTGTAAATACGATGGAAGTCGCGGAGCCACTATTAGGGCGCTATTGACACATATTTTTCTAAATACATATTTCTACCTTACAACATATATGTATTTATTTATTATTTACGCGTAGGCTACAACGCTCAGCACAGAGCACTGTAGCTCATAACCAATAATAATTTAAGTCCAACGCGCTGTAAGTAGTGAAACACAGATTGATGTCAATAATATTGTAGAGAGCGCTATTTAAGTTAGTAATGACTGTTTTAACACTCGTTGCGTTGGAGTGCGAAAAGCTTTAGGCCCCCGCTGGGCGACACGGCCGCACATTAACACCGTCGGAGGCCCGTGTCAGCACCCTATGCCCTACACTCGCTCCTAAGCGATCTCTTCGAGTACTTGATGTTTACGAAAATGTACGCAGAAACTTGCGCTTGCGGTAGCAAAGATTTTTAACAGAGTTAATATGCTTCGAAGTAGAAGTTGGTATAAGTACGGCCTGTCACATTGGAAATAGTTCCAAAACATAAACGTTAACATTATTTTCACACTCGAAATTAGTGTTACATATTTCTATTCGCAGAGAAAACCACGGAACAATAATTACGAAAATCTGTGTAGTGAAAATATTAGGTAGAGATATTTACCAATATCAAAAAAGTATTTTGTAAAGTATTTGCAGCGGTGCTACAATATTTCTGTCGACTATGCGATCACTCTCATAGTCTCAGATAGAACTTCTCACATGTTCTTCTACGACCATCAATTTAGTTAAACCTGCTACTTTACTTTTCTGATTTAAAAAAATCTGCGTATTCACTAGCGTCTTGTGTTTTTCAGTATAAATACTTATCATTTTTGATTTATAAATAATTAATGGCTATTATTTTAAGTCACTTTAGTGGTTTCCGAGATTATGATATCATGTTAAAAAGGGCATATGAGCTAAAAATGCCATGGTAATAGCATGGTTAAATTTTGAATGTATATTTATAGACATCTCTACTCATACACCCACTTTTATTATAGAACGCATTAAAGTAACATTGATAAAAAATATATGACTGAAACCTGCATTTTCACACGTTTTATGATTGATTTCAATCTATTCGTTGATAGCGTATTTATGACCGTCGGCTTACACCTACTTGAATGAGACAATAATTGCTATTTATAACAGCTTATATCTTTTGCGTGTGCAATAAATTGAATGCCGCTTAATATTGTTGTAGGAAAATAATGGGGTGTTGGTACTTTAAATTGTATTATATGTAATTCGTTGTAACGAGACATAAAATATATTTAACACAAAATATATTTTAGTTCCCGGTGACTATTTATTTTATTCACATTCAATTTAAAATATCCAAATGATTCTTCGTTTACATGTAAATATAATGATGATGATAATATAACGATGATAATGACAATACGATATAGATATATTTTTAATAGCGCAGCAAATAATACATTTTCTTCTTTATCTTTGTGTGAATGCCCCTTCAAAATGGCTGCTATTGTTTTAGTGCGGTACGGCGGTCAACATTCTGGTTTAGCAGAGACACCCGCGTTCGATCTTCGATTAGGATTCCTGACATATTTACGTCTGTTTCTGGTATTCTTGAGCTCATTTTAGTGTTTAGATATAGCCCTAAGAACACAGACGACCCCGGCGTAGGACTATAAGTGTAGTAAACATTTTTTTATTGTCGTTGTTTGGATTGAATATAAAAAGACAAAAGACAAGAGCGAAAATTTCAATATTGCTTTTTGCTTTTATCTTTTTGAAAACAAAAAAAAATATTTGTATATTTTTATTATTGTAACTTCATGAATTAAGTTAGAGCATAAAGCTTAAACTTTAGGCCTTTTTTAATAAAACAGTTAACTTTTTTTTGATAAATCTTAAAATTGATGAATTTAAATTATACAGTTATTGAAGCGAAACAGCGATATCGTGCAAATATGTATAACTTTGTTTATATTTATAAGTAGAAAACAACACTGGACGTCACATTCTATGTAGCTGGATAAACCAAAATTAAATGCTTAGCTCCAGTAAGTTTATCTGCAATCTTTATCAAAAAAGTACTAGGAACTAGTATTCAATGAACTTTATTAATAATATTCTTAATATTTCTAGGAAAAAGTACAATAAATCAGATTTTTTTCATTTTGTATAAGTAATAATTTTGCTATGTACAAGAAAATTTTATTTTAGTTGCAATTTTCAGTAAAACTGTTATTCGAATGAAATATTACCACATCAGTTATTTGAAATAGGAAACAACGACTTTATAATTGTAACAATATCCTAGAAAAACAAATTTTTCTACTTTCATTAATGTTCAAGTCGCAACTTACTTTTCAAGAAGAGCTACTATTGCATTAAAAAGCATAGATAGCGATATAAAATATACAAAAACTTTACAAATATAATTTTCAAGTATTTTTGTTTTATTTTGTCTGCCTGTCTTACTTACCTACCAAGTCATTTAGGTGATGGTATTTTCATGAGAAAATTTATTTTGTAAATAAATTCAAAGGCTGACTTTAAGGTATACTTACATGTAACCTATCTTCCATTAAACGTTCTCATAATAATAATAACTTCGAGTAATAACCACATGATAAACAGTAATTATATTTGAAAAGCCGCTAACAACCTCGTTTATTTGTGCAATATAAAAAATGACGTGGGCTGTTAGTAGCCGTAAGTAGGTATATGAATTGGGCGGTTATAAAGGCTGGGGCGGCGCGCGTACCGCCCTACATACGCTTCCGAGCATCCGCGCTGCGCTGCGGTCACCGCTGCCACTTGCGATCATATACGGTGTAATTAAACTTCATATCGACCTATCTAAGTGATCTTGTTGATTAATTAAAAAAGAGTGAAGTATCGCGGTGCGGTGTTCTGTTCCTGAATGAGTTGTAAGTTCTTTTTTTATTTTTGTTGATTACTGAATGTTTATTTTTGTAATGTGCTTGTAATTAACAGTTATTTTACATAATAATTATCTATTTATGTTATAATACGTTTGGAGTAGATATACCTTTTTTAATGGAACTTAACTGTATTTAGCATAGAATAGTATAAAGAACACACACTTTTTAAAACACGCTTTCTACACTCATAGCCCCACACTAGGATTTTCTCCTGTGTTGTGGGTGCCATGGAAACACAAAGACGAATACACAAACACCCAGACCCAGAACAGAAATCTAAACTCATCATTCATATTTCTGTCTGGCGGGGAATCGTACCTGGGACCCACTGCGTGTCAGACCGGTATGGTGACCGCTCCGCCACGCGGGTCGTCAGAAAGAAAGAAAGTATATAATTCATTGTATAGAATTTGAAATTGTCAGTTGTAAGGGTACTGTCATTTCAGTGGTTGCAGTGTTGCAATATGGTTAAGGTACCTATTATAAGGTTTATTACAAATACTACTTAATCAGTAAGCATCAATTAATATCAGTATAACTTGATCCTACCCCAAAACTGAATGGATTTGAAAGGCAATGCTTTACAACAAAAGAAAACTTATAGTTGGGTGAGAGCAGATATTTCTAAATACAAGCATAAAAATAATGTGACATTGATACCATTACAACTTGATACCGCAACTAGGATAACTTGCACTATGTCGAGCGCTGTATAGGTTTCAGGCACGTATTAGAAATATAAGAATCTCGCATCGATGAGTTATTATTTTATGTTAGTTAGTTATTATAACATTTTTGGTTTCTTGTTTGTAAGCAAGCTATACCTATTCTTAAATTAAACCTCAAGGATTTTTAACTAACTTATATTTATCAGATAAAAGTATTATTAGTTACTATGCATATAATTGAAATACGTCACTTTTATCCTAATATCAACTGAAACGATAAAATAATATGCATAACAGTAACTACTTGCCGTTAAATAGATTGTAAGCTTGTTAATTAACTTTATATTAAGTCCCAATAACTGTCGATGTGCTTTTTGTATCAAGAATACCTATAGATTTTACGCTAAGTGGTCACTGCAGCCGATGCTTCATATATGCATGCGGCCTAAAACAAGATACGACCTCAAGGTGAAATCGGTGAGCCTTTGCCTCATATAATGCATTTACACGTGTAACAGCCTTAGATCGTAAACAAAGAATTATTGTACTTTTTATATAGCTTTAATAAAAAAGTTCAGTGTTAATTTCACTTGATGACTCCATTGACTTCCTTCACATTCTTCAAACCAGAACTCAGCAGAGCTACACTACTGTTATTAGGCATTAGTAGGCGGTAGTGTCTCTGAAGCAGTGGCGTAGCGTGGGGCTTGGGGCGTGGTAGCGTAAAACGACTATATCTAACTTGACGACCAAAAAAAAGTTTGGCAATTTTTTTTGCCGCCCCTCAAAGTATGCCGCCCGGTGCGGGCCGCATTTTCCGCCCTCTCCACGCAACGCTACAGCTTTGAAGTCATATCACTAACAGTTCTAGCATTTTTTTAACATTTTTCTAGTACGCGTCGTATCAAGTATTAATTTTAACAAAAAATACTACGTAACAAATACTCGTAGATAAGAGCTTACGATGTTTACGTTATCCTCTTGTAAGACGTCCAAAGCCCGTCATACGCCTGTCGACTACTCGAGCTTACACCGGGCTTACTCCAGTTCGCGCTCCACTGATAATCTATCGATAGATGTCTCCCCTTTTTAGGGTTCCGTACTCAAATGGTATAAACGTGATTGTAGATTCCGCTGTCCTACTGTCAGTTCGTTCGTCTGTCTGTATGTATCTCATGAATCGTGATAGTTAGAAGACATTTGAAATTTTCCCGGACGATGTAGTTCTGACTGCGCTATAATAATAAATACTGGGGGCTCCTATACAATAGTTGGACGGTTGAAATGTTCACAGTTTAGTTATATATTCAGTATAAAAATAAATAATGAAATGGAATTAAAAGTAAATATTTTGGGGGCGTACGGCAAAAATATCTTTTTGTTATATGGGATATAACAAACAAGACATTTTTCCCGAACTTAATGATGATGGTATAGAACCCTTCGTGCCCGAGTCCGACTCGCACCTTGCCGGTTTTGTATTAACTGACTAAAACTGGAAATCATTTGTTCTCTCTTCTTCCCATTGCCAGTGTGTGTTTCTATTATCCCATTTTGGTGTTTACTGCATTTTACTTTAATTAAGGATGTAACCAGTAGTTCTTGCATGAAAGAGTAACAACAACAACAAACACACATACATCCATACATACATAAACTTTCGCATTTATAATATTAGTAAGATTCACTGGCAACGAAAATATCAGCTTTCTACGTATATTCATACATATATGTATAAGTTTATAAAGCTATCAATATTCTATTTGACAGAAACATATCGAACAATATCAATTGACTTGGGTCGGGAATACGAAATATGAGAATTTGACACCTTTTACTTATGCTTCTCAAATTCTTCAACCTTTTTGAATAATGATACAGTAGCTATAAATATCAGATATCAGATATTTTGGCCTAGATAACTTTATATGGAATTTTATAAATGACAGAATCATGTACCATTATAAGACTTTTACAAATTTGTAGCTTATTTTGTTGGAATTGCCAATGCAGGGTAAGGATCCTCGTTATTTGGACAAGCTTTGTAGAGACTAACCCAGGTCAAAAAAAGGTAAACAGTAAAATAGAGATTTTCAGTCAAATAAGTTATATCAATGATATATATTTATTTATCCATTTATATTGGTTTTTGGATTAAAGCTGTAATACCATATAGATCTAGATTTAATCTATATACTCGCTCTCTTTCATTACTTTGAAGCAAAGCATATTAGCTTATTACTATAAAGAAAAACAATGTGAACTCTACCAATTCACACTAAGCGTAAACAATGATTTTCTTTTAGATTGAATTTAGAAGAAGAATATTAGGAACATGGTAACGACAACCTTTCCATATATCTTAATCTTAAGTACTACGTATAATAATTCCAGGTGGAGAGGTTATGTGACACAGGATGTACACGGTTCCCGTAGTTCTGATGGCGCTGTCCGCGGCGCTCGCTGCCCCCGCCTCCCTCTCCGACCCTGAGCACTACACTGTCATTGTAGACTCGAAGAATATGGAAGATGTAAGTAGACAATCAATCAGATAGGGTATGAGATTCTCATAACATAGACGAATGTGCCAAACAGGAGCAACGCTGGTTGTATGGATTTGGACCTTTGATCCACTGCTAGAATTTCAGGCAGGCGTCTCACATTTTTTCACAGTTATGTATGTGCATATTAATATTAAACCATGTGGTGATGATGTAATATTGAACCATGTGGTATCAGTGAGGTGTATGGTGTCGGTCTTGAAACACTCCCGTAGGTGAAGCAAGAGACAGTTAAGCGATAAAATCTAGACCCCCGGGAGCAACGTATTCCTTTGTAACTTCTGCGGTTCAACCAGGTCACCTACGCGCATGCCAGATGCTGCAATTATTGGTGATGACTCTCTCCAGGATAGGCTCCATTTTCAATGGGCTGATGGATGAATGGATTATAATCTCATTCACTGGTTTCCAAGATGATTAAGAGCATGTGTATTAGGCCAAGATATCTGGAAATTTTACGCAAAGTTCTTGAAACTTGTTGTTGGCTGTGCCCTCCACCCATGTTTAATCTATCCCACGGGAACCGCAAAGTATTTCAGAATAAAGTAGTCCATGTGCTATTCCAGACTTTAGCCTATTACTGTGCCAAACTTTATAAGATCCGTTCAACAGTTCTAGTGTGATTACTAAAAAAATCTATTCAAACTTTCGCATTTTCATATTAGTAGTACTACTACTTACTACTAATAATCTTAAGTAAGATTATTTGGTCTATGTTCAAGAACTACAACCTTAATAACTTAACCTAATTGTAATTCCAGATATATCGTAGGTATATCTTTATATTTATAAAATTAAATGTTAGTTGAGATATTCTAATGATATTTGTTAATTTACGCTTAAGTTACTTTGATAAGAAATACCTATTGAAACATTTTAAAAATAAATATTCATAACAAACCTTTGGAGGTGTTTTGAGAAATGCAATTTGACTAATCGTTTTGCGTGTTCTTTGGCGCCCACACGTGTGACTGTTGTTTTATAGGTGATTTCGAAGAAACATAATGACAATGAACGACGCATAATCACGTAAAAGGCAAACATTATTACTGCTTACATAATTCGATGATACACTTACCTAATTTCATGATATTCTAAAAACACAATAATATGTCACTCTGCGCTAAAATCGACTGGTACAGAATGGATCACGTGTTATTTAGCTGCAGAGAAAATTGTAATCAAAAGTATAGAATGTATTGTAATCAAAAGTATAGAATGTAACGCAGGCAAAAGACAGAGAAAAATTAGAAAAAAGATTTGAAGTCTTTGTATATATTAAATAAATAAGATATTAAAGAAATAATATTAAAGATATTAAAGAAATACGTATTTTTATGAAAACAAATTATCCGTCTGCTAAGATTGATATTTTCTGTCGGATATTTTGATTTTTGTAATTATTTCATTTAACGCTTTTTAGGCTCTTTGCGATAACATAGTAACATAAAAGTGCTACAATATATGTATGTTTATTTTGTAATGGTCTATTTACTAGCTTTTATTTAATATCCTTCTTGGCATAAATTAAAAAAAAGGGCCTTTACTCCCTCTTTTCTTTTTTACTTTCTCTTTTACCTTATTAACAGGTGCGGTTTAATAAAATTATACAGCCTATGTCACTCTGCAAACTGATACGATTCTAATGATATGTCATATGCCACAATTTGTCAAGTCATTAGGACTGTAGCGCATGCCAAAAAAATGGGCATACATACATTTAACATATATACACACGCTAGATATTATATTAGCTCTTTCAGGCGCAGTCGGGTGAATAACATCTTTTCTACAACATTAGGGTTTCGTACACAAAAGAGTAAAAACGGAACCGTATTACTAAGACTTCGCTGTTTGTCTATCCCACGTATAACTAGAGAGTTGAAATTTTTTAGGATGATATATTGCCACTATAACAACAAATACTAAAAACATAATAATTTACATTCCAGCAAGTAATAATGCCGCAGAAGAAAGCAGCTCTGGTACTCGACAGATTGCTGGTCGCCTTGCAGAAGGCCTTACATGAAGACGGAGGTCCTGCACGCTACGAAACGGATAGGGATGGGCCTCGCACTGCACCGTTACGTATTTCCGGGATGGAAGCTAATGATTTGGTATTGTTTTAAAAAACTTACTTATTACTAGTTATACAGACTGTTATTTTTGTATTTTACTAGGTGGTAGACCCAATGTAGTTCGCCCGGGGAGGTCCCACCGCCACACCTATTTCTAGCGTGCAGCATTTCTTGCGTTTCGTTGGAAGGGTGTGGTTGCCGGCTTATTAATACATGAGACGAACATCTCAGTCCTCGGGAGTAGCAACACATCGGTAATCGACTTTAGATAGAACCCCCTGATCTATATGAAGTTTCTTACAGATATCAACGAGCGTGAAGTCCACCTGATAGTAAGTAGTCACTGCCGCTCATGAACAATTGGATATTGATAATAATTGAAATACTAAGCTATCTTTGGGGACTAAATTGGATCGCGCCTCAAATTTCACTTCTTTGGTTCACGTTTCAAACCAGAACAAAGCAGCGTATAACACAAACAACAACACAACAGACGTATTTTTTTTTTCCATTTGATTGAAGTAGCAAACGAGCAATAATTCCATCTGATGGTAAGTGGCCTCTGCCGCCCATGGACATCTGTAAACGACTTTATACAGAACAAGGGTTCTATCTGAAATCAACAACAGATGCGTTCTACTCTCTGAGACTAAGATTTCCTCATACGAAAATGAGCCGGCAACCACCCCCTTACAGAAAACAGAAAATTCACGCTTCAAATATTAGCTCCTTCTGTCGCAGTCGGGTGAAAAGAGATTTAAAAATTAGCAATAGATACTTTATTTTATTCATTTATAGAATTTGAACAGATCGGAATTTGATATCTGTATGTACATCTGACGACCCGCGTGGCGGAGTGGTCACCATACTGGTCTGACGCCTTCCCGGTCAGACAGAAATTTGAATGATAAGTTTAGGTTTCTGTTCTGGGTCTGGGTGTTTGTGTATTCGTCTTTGTGTGTCCATGGCACCCACGACACAGGAAAAAATCCTAATGTGGGGCTATGAGTGTAAAAAGCGTCATTCTATATATATCTATAACATTCCTGAAATATACAATTTGCTCGTACTTTATCGTAGTATATAAAACAATACAAGTTTAGTACTCCTTTGTGTATACCTTTATTGTAATCACCGGCTATTTAATTTGCTGAATAGCATTTGTATTTATTTAGGGCTTGCTTTATTCCCTTCATAATTCATTTACAGTGGATCTTTATAAATTATTGTACATAAAGGTTTTATAATAAGCAATACTATAAATTATTACCTTATTTATTTTAATTTACCATTTATAAATGGTGTCTTTTTGCTATATAATCAAACGAGCATGCAGTCCGCCTGATGGTACGTGGTTACCACCACTATGACGACCCGAGTGCCGGTGCGGTCACCATACTGGTTTGACACGTTGTGGGCTGCGGGTTCAATCCCCGGCCAGACAAACCTCTGAATGATGAACTTAGATTTCTGTTCTGTATCTGGGTGTTTGTGTATGCGTCTTTGTGTGTGTCCATGGCACCCACGACACAGGAAAAAATTTGAATGGGGGGCTTTGAATGTAGAAAGCGTTTTTTTACTACCTCCCATGGACATCTGTAAGCAACTTCAAACAGAACAGGGGTTCTATCTGAAGTCGATCACAAATGCGTTGCAACTCCCGAGGACCAAGATGGTCGCCTCCTATAGGTATAAGTGAGCTGGCATCCACAAACTAGTCTAGTAGGTCATAGGCGACTAGTGTCGTATTAGTTACCGATTACGAACAACTGCCACTTTTACTTCCGCTCTATTGATAGCCTCGTGAGCTACATTCAGCCAATTGTAAATGAGTTGTCCTTCACGGCTCATCGCTCTTCAATAAACGATGCAATACCGAGGCATTATATGTACAAACATAGTACGTCTATGTTTATATTTAAAACGTTGTTTTTTAAATTGTTTTTACTATATCCCATTTGGTTTTTTTTTTACTCGTATAAATTAATTGTTGATGTCGACGAGATGAGATTTTTACGACGTAATATACAATTATTAGGTATTCAACAAGCCCTTGTTACTTTAAAACGTTGTTGTTTTAATCGTTTTTTACTATAGCCACAGGAAATTTGATGTGACATTATAATGTAGAATAAATAAAATTTTATCACTGTTTGTAAACAATTAGTGCAACTATTTCCTAGTCAAATAAGTAAATAGAGAAGCAAACATATTAATCAGAATTTTAATTATCTAATAAACTAATTATATTAGTTAATGTAAAAATGTAATTCCATGTACACTGTCATAAGTGGATTTTAATCATTTAATCATGAATGGCATGTCTTTCACGCCACATTGATCCAAGGCATCCAAGGCTATCGTTCCTCTATTTTTACAGAACTAGTAAACATCTGCGGAATTCGTTCAGTGATTGCTGTGAGGCAGAATGTGTTCAATTACGTGTAAATGTGTCGAAATGTCCATCACTTGTTCCAGCGGAAGGTTGCACGTTACCAATTTAGAATGTGTGTACTATAAGCTATTTTTGCTCGACCACATGTGACCATAATGCTATTGCGTCTGCTCTAATTTACACTGTAAAAGTTTTTTATATAGAAATAGACGCAGCTTACAGTTGCGGTCATCTAATGGTAAATTCCGCCTTTAGACATCTTTAATTAAACCCAGATGGGTTTAGAGTTCTAAGACCTGTCACAGAGGCGCACACCTAACTAACTTGGATCACCTCCTTTGAACATGTACCCTTTACCACACCCTTTACGCGAAATAGGGCGTGGCGCTGGTATATCTTGAGTAAAATTAAAATAAGTCTTTACCACTTTGAAGTACCACCATTAGTTCTAGTTGTAATATTGTCTTTGTCCTCTATAATTCACATTGAAACGTGATTTCCTAGTCTTATCGAAAACGAAGCGAAGAGCCACACACGTTAAAAGACTAGAAGGTACTAATCGTAATCGCCTCTTGATAAAAATACTTTTATGCAAAATACTGGCATTTAAAGCGCAAAAGAGGTGTATAAGGTCTATGTGCAACATGGGACAAAGAGACTCATGTAAGCCATTCTTTAGAGACCTTAAAATACTTACCTTACCATGTCTTTACATATTAGAGTGTAGTTTATTTGTAAAAAATAATACCGATTTATTTAAATTTTGTGAAAGAGCTCGCAGAAATGACAAATTAAACACAATAGCATGCAAGACCCATCTCTGTAGACAAAGCATCATTGGTAAAGCACCGATAATATATAACAATTTACCAAAGGACATACGTGGAACGTTGAGTATAGATTTATTTAAAAAAAAGCTAAATGAATTTCTGATAATGAAATGTTATTATAATATTAATGAATTTTTAACTGACAAATTTTAATAAACTTAAATGTAATTTAATAATATGATAATAATTTAAATT
>DWNE01004164.1:0-15578 GCA_018249875.1 Cecropterus toxeus
GATAATAATATCTAACAATTCATCATTCCCGCCTTATTTAGCATAAGTACAATATTTCCCAGGCCCTTTTTTGAATACGAAGTAAAATACAGCCGAGGTAATCATATCTATCCATGATTTATATCAAGGAAGGGTCAATGTAGAACATTCCATAGCGATATATCAGCGTTTTATATGCACAAGTCGAAGGCGTTCGTCCCTTCGCAATACTTGTCTGCTTTATTAGTAAGGCGAACAGATGACATCCGGATCCTTTGTTCTGATTGACTTTAAAATATTTGTATATCATTTCACATCCAGTATACTATTCTGTATCTGTTTCAGTCACACGTTCACTGGAAGAGATTTTACAGAGAAGCTTTCACTGTAGAGCTATTGATTTATAATAACATAAATAAAAAAGATAAAATCATATATGCGAGGGAATAAGTGTAGAGTTAAGTAGGCAGGTGCGTTCCTTGCGAGGGTACAGTTGAAAACCCTCATAAAAGTTTCTTTTCCACGCCATAAAGTGTAAACCAGAACAAAGCAGCATTAAGTGTTAAACAGTGCTCCTACCTTTAAATAATTAAGAATGAAAGTTCGAAGAAAATCCCTAAAATCAGTCATGGATGAATGAGCTACAACGAAAAAAAATACAGTTGTAAAACGTTATTTGTCTCATGTGGTTTCTGCTACGTAACAAAGATTTTTTTTTAACGGCTGACCTAAAAATCGACTATAATCTGCGAAGCACAGATGTAAATCGAGAGTCGCTATAATTTATAAATATCTAATGTAACACAGAAGTCAGAAAATAAATAGAAAGAAGAATATTCCTTTCACAACTTCTTTAATTTATCTCGGCAAAAATGAAATTTACATCGTCAGTATTCAACTTTCTGGATTTTCAATCAAAACAATTTATTTATCTTATGACAAAGGAACGATAAAATTGATAATATCTGACGCTATAATTAAGGACGCCACGTTTCGTAATTACGAAGATTGATGTTGCTGAGACAAATTTATAAGTTTACTTTGTAATTCAAAGTTATGTCTCGCGTTACAATTGATTATTGATATTTCAAAGGAATGGCTGTTATAAGTTTTAGCAATTTTTCACATTAGTCACATCTATTTTACGTATAATTTATGTAGCCAAAGAACCTCCAATCAACATTCACTAAGCAGTGGAGATGGTATAGGTATACATATCTTTTACATTTGGATATAATATCACAATGTTTTCAATAACATTGTATCTGAGAGTATTCCATCTCCTTGAGAATTATCCTAACAAAGAAAATTCCTTGATTCACAAAAATCCTTGCCCATGTTCCTTATGTTAACTTAGCATAGACCCGGAGGGTAAGATGTTCTATACTAGACTAGATAGATGCAGTCCACTTAATAAGAAATACTACGTGTAGTCTACCAGTTTGTGTCGCGAGACCTGGTGTGGAAAGCAGGCGATGCGGTCGCTTGAGTTGGTTAGTGGTTCATTCTGTTAAGTACACGTGCGTCGCGCGACACCATCTTCGGTCGTGGTCGCCAACATCGGAATTATACCTTCGAGCCTGACCCTTAGAATTTCTCATACCATAAAACACTCAAAGGCCTGTCTCAATGCTTGCAGGGGACTCAGGGATTGCCAAAGGAACGCTCCGGTGGCCCCTAGCGTGGCGTCCCTCACGGGGTCGTCTCCTGAGGGGCGTGTAACTATACCCCTGCACTTTCCAGTGTCTACGGCGACATGCAGCTACATATGCCGCCATCCTTCTCATGGTTGCTGGTTAGAAGGTTTGAGCTCCCACTCTAGCCGCCCGCAACCCCAGAAGCCCCCTTATAGTGGTCTCTTACTACAGGTAGGGGATACCGTAGCCGTATTCTACTCCCCGGTTACAGGGGAAATGGGAAAAGGACTTAATGAAAGTAAATTAAACTCACTTTATTCTCTACTGAATCTCTCGAAAACCTTTATAAGTACAATAGTAGGTATATTCGATAAGGCAGCTTTCCTCCCTCGTCATGTAAGCATCGAAAAGTTGTTTACGCAACTTTTGATTGCCTTCTTCACTAAGTTTATTTACTTTGGTACTTAAAATGGAATTATAATGAAACTTTTTTCGTTTAAGGCTTGCAGGTAAAATGGGTTTGGAAGTTGAAATACTTCCGCCCCTGCCAGCGGCTCCTAACTGTAAAGCTTTGTATTCTTTAAGTTTCAGTTAAATTCGTTATTGTTGGTGTAAAGAAATAGAGAATGTAAGCAAGTACTTGTTGTATAGAAGGTCTCGCAACATCATCGCTTAATAAATCACTTAATAAATAATAGATAGTTTTTGTACCCTCACCTATTACAGTATTTTAACCCACTTCTAAAAAAGGACAAGGTTGAATTCGTTTGTTTTTTTACTATATATTTATATTTCGCTATTTACGAACCAATTTGAAGAAAAATAATCCAAGTGTGGATATATATTTCCCATTTTAAATTTAAAACGTACCTCTTTATAAATATGTAATTTAAGAAAAACAACAATTATGATAAATAATGATTAATATCTTCGAAGTCTGTTTTACTTTTTGAAAAAAAAAATTATACGTTCTTGCAAATATTAAATATTTTATATTGATATTTCAATATCCAATCGTTGTTTGGCCCGTTTTTTTTACTATTTTGATTCCCTATGGACTCTTTTCAAAAAAATTAAGGAGGTTTCGAGATATAGTTTATTTCAAAAAGTAATTAACTACAAAACACATACATGTCAATCCTATACACTCATGTTCTCATCTGTAGAAGACGGATAACATGCTACAAGGTATTAAAATTTTAATCACGATTTTCAAAGTGAATGTTATTACTCTGCTATTGTGAAGCAAAAATAGTTGTTAGTTGAGGAGTTGAAGATCAAAATTTTCATCATATATTTTTACTTGGTAATCTTATTACATATCTGTAAGCACCAAATGGCTAACTTCTATGGTTTGGGCTTTAGGCACACCTGCATCATCAGGGTTGAGGAGTTGGAGGTCAAAATTTTTACCATATATTTTTGCTTGGTAACCTTATTACATATCTGTAAGCATTAAGTGGCTAACTTCTATGGTTTAGGCTAGCAGTACCACTGCATCATCAGGGTTGAGAAGTTGAAGGTCAAATTTTCCATCATAATAATTCATTCTACATACTTAATATGCATTCCAAGTTTCATGAAAATCGGGTTCATAGAACCTGAGTTATCCCCAATTTTTTAAAAAACAGGGGAAGTGGTGGTGGTTATCACCCCATAACTTGAAGAGTTTACCGTCGGATTCCACGTATGTCCAAGAAAGAAAATTCCGTAATAAAATTTTCCACCAAATGAAAGAAAAAATTGAAATCGGTCTAGGAACACCCAAGTTATTCAAGATTATAAGAAATCGGGTTTTTCAAATTTTCCGGAAAAACTGCTAAAAATTTATCGATTTTCATAAAATAGGACCCCCTGTGAAACTGACCGCATACAATGACGGTCGAATCGTGACGGTTGGTAGCGGCATCGGGGAGTTATGCCCGAACATACATAAAAAAAAATATATATACACGACTAATAGATAGAAAACCTCTCTTCCTTTGGGAAATCGGTTAAAAAGGGATATGAACTATTTATCAAGTACTTTGGCGAGGTGCCAATTCTGTAGAAACTGTAAAAACTGACTTGTAGAACATAGATTCGTCGTTGTAATTTAACAAAATAGGTTGAACGCCGACTTCGGGATTATGTACTATGTACTGTGTATGTAAGGAACCAACATATTTTTAAATATTTTTTTGCTTTTTGGTGACACTGAAGTCAGTTTCTATTTTTTGTTAAAAAGTTTTATTAACCGCCTACACCGCCTCCTTTCACATTTAATGGCTTATATTCTGTTATAGCAATAGAAATATAGTTCTGTAATTTAATTAGGCTTCTAAAACACTCGAGTTTTATCAAATTTGCAGGTGAACTGCATACTATAAAAATCCCGATTTTCCGTTTGAATCACTCCGATTGCAGTACCGCAGAATAATTGATAAACATATAATATAGCTTTGATAATTAATTACTATAAACAGCTGAACCTACAACAACCTCCGTTTATGAAGTGACCTTAAAATTTACCCAGTCATTACGAACATATATTTTTGATAAGATGTCTCTATGAAATAATAAGTGAAAAAGGTGAATAGATCTAATAAAATAAAAAGAGCCTCGTTCCAATTATTTTAAATAAGTTCCATCAAATAATTTCGTAAATTACTTTACCTCTAATTTTCAATTTCGAGAATTCGTAACGTAGTTCACTCAAAAGTAATCACCCTTTATTGAATTCATCAAAAGTAAATAAAGACAAGTTTGATAGTTAATTGAAAGAAAATTTATACAGTGAATTGATTTCTTGGGGCAAATTAATAAAACTTTAGTTAACAATGTAAAGAAAACTCTATGGTTCTTTACACGCAGTTTTAATAAATAGGTAGTAAAATATATTAAAAAGATGAAGAATGTTAAAAAGATAAAAAGTTATATTATCGTCTTAATTTATATAAATTAAGTATCATGTTGTTCATCTTGACAATTCTCCTAAGCTACTGAACCAATTTCTATCAAATTTTCACACCTTATGCACTTTGATCTAACTTAAAAGATAGGATAGCTTATATCCTAATTTACGGTTGCAATTTGCCGCAATTATCTGTTTATTATCTGCAAGCCGCGATTATCTGTTAGCTCCATTTGATTCTAACAGATGGTGTTGGTTACCCGTTGACTGGATTGAGTTATTTAGGTTAGCGAAGACAGGTTGTAATCTTATACCGCGACTTGATTGAGTAACTATTCAATAGATGGCGCTATGCTAAGAGTACAAACGGTTCGTATAAGCTACAATTCAATGGTAAAATATATGTAGGTGTAACTCGTTCGAATTTGATGGCTCATCTATAGATATTATTTTTGACTTTTTAAATGATTGCTCACAAATCTTGATAGCTGGAGTTTCTTTATTTAAATTTAAATTTAATTTAATTGTGCATCTTTAGACAATCGTACTTAAGGAGTAAACTCCACTGCGTTGGAGCTGATATACGTTATTATATTTATTACTTAAAATATAGTTTAACATACAATTATTATTTATACACCATCCTTAATGCAATTAATAGTAATTTATTTATTGGCAACATCAATTATTAGAATCTACAATACTTCTACCAAAATAATTTCCATTTAGCCATTTAGTGACTTTCAAGTTTTAATTTAACTTTCTGTTTAAATTGCTTACATCTGAGTAAAATTTTAGTAATTATCAAAAAGAAAATTCAGCGTGAAAATGTCGTTTTCGTATTAAGTGTCAAATTAGAGGAAACGAGTCGTTAAATGTATAAGGAAGTGAAATTAAACTCCCTTGTTATTTTAAGCGTCTATTTTATATTTAATCAAAATTGGAGTTCAATCGTTCATTGGCTTTCAGTTTTAAAACGTTGAAATCATATTAAAATAAGATGTAAATTATTATACTCCCAATAAATATATTTGTTAATATACTTTAAATTAGAAACATATGTATTAATTTGAAAATACTAATTTGATAAACTTCTTGGGTAAGGTTCTTCGAGCTTATTATTATGTAATTTTTTTTGGCACATACATATAATATTGTATTTTCTAAACATCGCAAAATACGTATAACTACATTTGATTCATACATCTTTGACCCTAATTGTTGACAAGCCGTTTTTTTATTTTATTTTAATACTTCCAAGTAATCAAATTTGTATAAAACTGTTTGATCTGTGTTCTAAAAGAGCCTCAAACTATTTGTGGATCGTAGACCAGCCTACGTCGAAATTAAACAGACACGAAAACGGATAAAATAGTTTGATGTATACATAAACAGTTATCAATGTGTCCCATTAATATTCCTCTTTTACTGATTGGAAAATGTAAATAATATTTGATCTGCGCTCTAAAAACAAATTATAGAGCATTAGAATTTGTGACTCGTGACGACTCTTCGATGAAATTGGACGTTCAGTAAATGATTCCCTGAAAAATTCAAATTAATTTATTTGCGGACCATTATCAAAGTGGTCTGTATATACAAATACAGACTGAAAAATACGAACCCTTTGATCTTCGTTTAGAAAGGAGAAACCTCAAAGTTTGATGATATGATATGAAGCAGATATACGATGAGATACGGCGAAAAGATATATATAAATTATTCATGTACAGAACATTAAATAAAAAATATTCCAGTTTTTTTATATTCTTTCTTTGATTGAAATTATAAGCAATTAAAAATTTGTCAGACTTCCTGAGGTCGATTCTTAGAATGGTCAATTTCGACCATTTTCGGAATACTTGACTTACATTTAATTGTGATAGGTTATCTGTTCCAATAAGCAGCAATAAAACAATAATGGATTAGGGCTAATAGTTGTATACCTATGTTCTGAGCATGAGATTTCAATGTTAACTTTTTACGTATCTAATGTCCTTGTACAAATCTATCGATAACTAGTGCATTATTGTCATCCTTTACTATAAAAAATAAGCAATCTAAATTTATTAAGTCCAAATTGTTTTTTTTTGACATCAACTTAAGTGAGAACAGTGTCAGTGTTTGCCATTCATTACTTCATTGATTTCCTCAGATAAAAATAAGCATTGCCAATTAAGTGGCATTAGAAATTTCACGACGCTTCGCTGGCCTCGATTGGGGCAAATGGATTCCATCCGCGCGGTATACGGGAACAGATCCGGCGCCAATTGAAAATGAAGCATATCGAATCCATAAAAACAATTTTCTTCCTCGGATTGTTGATATAGGGAGGGTATCCGGATATTTTTCGACGCTATTTCGCTCTGAAATGTATATGAAAGTGGAACGTGACCGCGTAGTGCATACAATTGGATAGCCAAGGTTGTTAGACTGAGACTTGTCTTGCTGACTTTTTTTATACCAAAACCTAACGATAAGGCAGACCGGCTACCTGATGGTAAGTAGTCAGTGTCGCCTATGGACATTTGCAATACAAGGGGAGTCGCCAATGCATCGCCGGCTTTAAAAGAGAACTCTTTTCACACCTTTTTTGAAGAACCCTGTGTCATAGCGCACCGAGAATACCTCGGCATAATAGAATACACTTTGTTGTTGCAATACCGCTACTATCACACTGTAAACGGATAAGCGATAAATTAACAGCTTTCTATTAGATCATCATTATGTTGGTTTTAATTTTCAGACAAGGATCCTAAATATTTTCATTGTAATAAATCAAAGGTCTAAATCACTGCCTCTATATATCTCTATAAGATTATTTTGTAATTGTACTTACCTTCAAAATTAAGTAACCATCTATTAAGAATATTATTCCTGATAATACCGTAGTTATAATCATGTTACTTTTGTTTGTCAGTGCAAATATCCATTAAAGTTTTAATAAAACGTATCTGTTATTAAACTGCATTTGACAATAATTTATATTTCTCTTTTAATTTATTTTTCTTTTATACTATCTTTCTTTTCTTTATATCACAGAAAATAAATTATTTCTATACATTAAGACACACAAATATGATTATTTGGTTATTTCTTTCCATTTTATTAGAACCTAATATTTATTTGGTAATAAATATAACATAAAAAATGCTATTAAAAAGCAATTTGTTTTTACTTAACTTAAAGCTTGAAATGAATGGACTATAAAATAAAACACTTCTGACCTTTGTGATGACAAATGAGTCAGATCGAGCCCTGTAGGCTGCGCTGGTCTTAAAATGAAAAATATGACGTCTTTGTTGTTGGCTTTTAATGTCACTGCAACGGACGTATTGTTTTTGTTATTTTATTACTTTTTCAGTTAAGATATAAAATGACGGATTTTGTTATTACCGTTTCATTCAAATGGGTTCGAAAATATTTCGTTTAAATGAACATATACTAAAATTTCGTGAAAAATAAATCACATTAAACCAGTAAACGAATTAAAAAGATCAAGTGTGATACATATTATGTTTTACATAATTACATTTATATTTTTTTTCTGTAACTTTACTAAATCACAAATAACGAGGTCGTAGAAAGGGTATAGTTAGACTGAGAACATACCACCACCACTTTGTAATTTCTAGCGTGAAGATGTTCTTTCGTTTTGTGATGGGCTGTTGTTGCAGACTTATTTTATGTGTGGAGAGTACCTTAGCTCTTAGGAGTAGTAACTCATATGTAATTGACTGCAGTTAGAATTTCTGTGCTATAAGAAGTTGCTTACAGATTACATAAGCGCCAATGGCCACTTACCACCAGGTGGACTATATGCTTTTTTTTATAAAAATTATGCAAGCTAACTTGCAGTCCACCTGATGGTAAGTGCTTACTGCCGCCCATGGACCTCTATAAAGAACATTCAATAGAATAGGGGTTCTGTCTGAAGTCAATCACACATGCGTTGTCTAAGATGGTCGCCTCATATATAAGTGAGCTGGCAACCACACCCTTCCACCTCACGCAAGGACTGCTTCACGCTAGAAATAGGTGTGGCGGTGGTACTTCCCCGGTTGAACAACATTGTTTCTACCATCTGAAAGCTAGTTCTTGCTAGTCTAAATTTCTGAAAAAAAATCATAATATTGAAATCTCAAAGCTACATGGAGTATCAACGATTTTAATGTACGTCTCCGACACAATTTGACTTCCACCGGCAACTCTCATCCGTCGTCGCGATGCTTTGCCGAGAAGCGTTGTAAAGCGCAGGCGAAGTTGCTCTCGCTACATGATAAATGCATTTAGTTTCAAAACAAAATAGCTATACGACTATCGGAAGATTTCTGCGCAGTATTTAAAGCGGAGGTTATTTCCTCTACTCAAATTAAAGGCGCAAAGGTTGCTTGCGAGCCTTTCAGCCTAGGCTTATTTTAATAACTAATTCATAAATACTAATGATTGTTCAGTAGTCAAAATTTTATCAGTCAAAATTAAATCAAGCTCGTTCGTCAATACCTACCAACCTGAAAAAAATAAAAAACAACAATAAAACTGTAAAATTTGGAGGACTTGGAGTTAAAATTGATAATTAGCCAATGTCCCTATACTATTTTAATATTGTTTATTTATTTTGTACACCTATTTAAATTGATGCAGTGTATGATTTTTATTCTGGCATTAATTTTAAAGACAAGGTTTTATAAGGTTTTTAAGAGTATACGGTACTCTTACAAAAACCTTATAAAACCTTGTTTACTTATTACCATAAAACAGTCGGGTAATAATTGAGAGTTCCTACGTGGACATAAAGAATCCCCATCAAGAATCTTCATTACAAACCTTTTATGCACAAAAGTGAAGCTAAATGAAATCGTTTAATAAAATGGAATAGCAAAGACATTCATTAGATACACAAGAAGAAGTTGTAATTGCACGACATTAAAATAGATAACATACGTCTGACTGTAATCTCACGGAAATAGCGTTAACAATTGTACAGAAACGTACAATGGAGACTCGAGCTACAAATTATGAAAATGAAATTTATTATGCATTGTACGCGTTATTATGAGATTGTAAGATGTAAAGACATTTATATAAACAAAAAGAATAGCCTCGTACTTGAATATATGTATCTATCTATTAGCCCTCCAAAGACCAACTCTATTATCTCAAAATGTCATATGATAGTATGTACCTACGTACATGCAATTAAATAACGCTAAATATCGGATTAAAATTAAAATATACATAGTAGAATAAGCTTTGAATAACTGAAAGTTACTGCTTTTCGGTAATTGCACCTAAATCGGCACCCTCCGATCATTTAATGTAAACTATTCAAATTTATCCTGTCGAAGTAACGCCCGTTTTAACTGACAATGTCTATGATGCTGATTTGCTAAAGTTGATATAATATATATTAGGTACGGTAGTTAAGTTGCAAATGAGTTTGCAGTTCACATGAAAAGTGACTGCTGCAGCCCATTACCTCTAATATTTAAGTACTACAAGAGATCGACCACAAATACATTGCCCTAAGAACCCCTAATTAAGTACACCTCGAAAGTCTTTTCAAAGAACCACAAAAAATCTACCACACCTAAAAACCACTTCATTTCATTTGCTAATCAAAGAATACAATACTTTCAAAACGCCTAACATCTCTACATGAAGAAATAGAACGAAATTAGGCGTTTTCATAAACTCATTGAAAACGCTTAATTTCGTTCATAAACTCATTTTGAATGGATACTGTTCACACTTAGATTTTAATATTCAGAACAGAGCACGTTCGCGTACATGCATGAAAGGAAACTATTTTGGTTACAGATCCCATAATTAGCATTCATGTTGTCTCTATTGTTCGTATTTTCAATTTTTTGTTAGTTATTTTTCACTTTTTCATAAAAATATGTCACTTTGAACTTTAGAACAACAGCTGCAACCGTTTCCAAATGAGATTTATAGGGTGTTATAAGACGAGTTTTTTCTATTTATAATCAGTATTAGATGTAGGTATTTTATTTGATATTACTACTACAAGACGATGTATGCCAAGATTTCTCATGATACTGACAGTATAAGCTGTTTGTTGGTAGTGGTTATTTCGATTAAATACACTAACAGCAAATAAAAATCTATATATTAATTTTTATTCGTCAACCCATTATTGTCCCACTGCTGGGCACAGGTCTTCTCTCACAGTGAGAGAGTTTTAGGCCATAGTCCACCGCGCTGGTCAAGTGCGAATTGGTAGACTTCACACACCTTTGAAAACTCTTTTTTTTATGAGACGTCTCAGATGTGTAGGTTTCCTCACGATGTTTTCCTTCACCGTAAAGCAGTGATAATTAAATTTTAATAACGCACATAATTTTAGAAAAATCAGTGGTGCGTGCCTGGGATTCGAACCCCGGACCCTCGATTGAGAGGCCGAGTTTCAACCATTAGGCTATCACTGCTCCTCAACCATTAGGCTATCACTGCTCCTATAAAACATAATTTTTTGACAAAAATAGTTATATAAGGACATCATCGATTTACAAAGAAAATATAAAATACCACCTATCATCCTACCACCGCATATATACACCAGGAAATACACATTTGACTATACAACGTTAACAAAGCATAGTAAACGTAATCGTGACTGCACACATCACACTTACAAATAACCTCTTCCAGGTAGCAGCCACGAGATCCTGCTCCTGCATACCTCGCCGCTGGCCCCCCGCCAGCCTCTCATTCCTAGGAACTATTACACTTCGTTACTGTTATATTGAAACTATTGCATCTACATATCGATGTGATTGCAAGAGACTCTAAAATCGGCATGGGAAGTCTCGTTTCTTTTACAACTTACTAACTTACTTTTACCCATCAGCATTTGAGATGTCACCTGGACAAAGACCTGCCCTAATAGGAGTTTACTCTCAGTTTTTACTACCTTATTTTTGGATGCATTTTGGATATCTAAGAATTGCAAATTAAATAATTTAGGTCTATGTTTTTCGCCAAAAAGAGTTGCCCCACGCTCCCAGTTTTCCTATAATTACTAAAATAATGAGACATTTAATCCCAAAGTGGAGAAATGAACACTTTTTATGAGGTATCGTTTAAATTTCAAAAGTTTTTCAATTCTAGTGGACATTACCCTTAGTTGAGTTATAGCGTCTACTGTTTTTTTTCCCATATGGAATTCCTTAAAACGGTACATGGGAGACAATTACCGCTTACTATCAAATGGATTGCATACTTTTGTAAGGTGGAAGAAGGTCTCTAGTTCGACCAAAAAGATACCACAGCCACAAAAGAAGGGAATGGTGTAGTTGCCGGCTCACTTTAATATGACGCGACAATCTCAGTGTCTCTGTAACAAGGTTCAATATTATAAAAAAAATAACTTGTTTACTACTTGAATCTGGAAAAAAGATAAGATAGAAAGAAAGAAATAGTTTTTCACAATGTGTACACACCCACACTGTTAAAGACACAGTAATAATATACCAACAAAGACATTCGATACATGAGTGGTAAGCATCACGAAACGATGATGATGATGCAAAGAACGTAACGTCTGTACCAGAGTCGAAGCGTTCTACGTCACTGGTCGGCGTACCCCAAGGTTCGCGGCTTCCGCTGCATCTATCAGGAGATATGCATCTTCACGGGCGAGCGCGCGACACCTGGCGGCAACAATTGATATCTTCCGAAGGTCGACAAATAACACGTTGTGAGACGCGATTATGAACGAGGCATGCGACCACTGAAAGCTGAGCTATGTACCTATGCTAGCTTTTTAACCGACTTCGTAAAGATGGTAGTTCTATGTTCGACTATATTTTTTTTTAGGTATGTTCATCGATTTGTCCACCATTCCTGGACCGATTTTCAAAATTCTTTTTTTTTACAAAATTACAGTAAAATCTTGATTAATGCTCCTAAAAGATTTGAAACAGTAAATCCGTCATTGTATAAAAAATTTAAAATCGTTGGTTTAGTTGTAAGTTGGTTAAAATAACTTTTTTTGTAAATAAATAGTAATTAATAAAATAGATAAATAAACCCTATTTACTTATATTATAGCAACGTATGAATGAAAATCTATATTTTGTAGCTTTTTGTTGATTGATTCCGTTAACAGCTAAACGGAATTTGTCATTATTTTTCTTATTATGTTTTTATCATAATCGCGTTATTTTATACTCAAAATAGAAACTGAGGTAAATAAAAATTTCAAATACATATTTCTAAATCTTGTAATATACTTTAATTACTGAACCAATTTCATAGAACAATTATATTATCGCTTGAAATGGTCTCCGATCCTAATATTCAATCACTCAAGTAATTGTACTATCATTTGTAATCCCTATTTCAGTTTCTACCACGAATCAATAAGGTTCATTTTGGCGTGAACATTGTTGCCAATATGTATTCTAGTTTGGAGGACGTACATGAACAATTGCACGGGAATCAGATTGCTATTGCCACGTAACGAGGAAGATGGCGTATCGCGATCTGAAATAATCACCTATTGTCCTCTACGAACCAATAACTTGGTTATTCTTATCTTTTATCTTTGTAAAAGATACTTTATTATCTTATAATAACCCGACATAATTATTTTGCTTATTCGAAGTAAGTCTCAAGTTCAATTCCCGTTCATAATTCAGTTCACCCTAGCTGAATCTTAATCAGAACTAAGTGTAAAATTCTACGTGGCTTTGAAATAATATTAAAAGTCCTTAATTTAATTCATTATTTATTTAGCTATTAGTCCAGGTTCTGGGTGGTATGTCCTTGGCATGCATGCTATGGACATAATATGAAAACAACAAAATTTCAATACAAAGCGATGGGTGTAAAAAAACGCACGGGTTTTCAGATATGTAATTTAAACTAGTCTTTGCTATAAATAAACCGATCGAGTGTTGAATATTCTTAAACACACCTATACATCGAAACATAAAAACTGCGGCACATTTGAAATAGGTGTGGGGGTGTCATTCTAAAAAACCATCTCAGTCTACCACCTGGTAAAGGACTTAGAGACATTTAACTTTGCTTCCCTGGCCATTGGGTTTAGTCCGCCACCGAATGTAATCACTTCCCAAAATCACGGGAAATCTCCCACAATAAAACGCGACCGCGATCATAAAAACTATAATAATAAGGCATATTCAAGGATGCGTCAAAACTCGCAAAATAAAGATAAAGATGATTAGTTTACTCTCCTCTATTTGACTAATTAGCCGAGATACGATATCATGTTTGTACAGCCACAACGTTTGAGCTATTGAAAACTGTGTCGAGAAAAATAATATGAAAATTTAAACATTGTTATTTAAATTATCTTTTATTACTAAGTATTATTATGTTATATTGCTTATGTATCTCTTGAATTTCTTTTATTTATACTAAAAACGTTCTAGAATTTAGAATCGCGTAAAGGATTTAATGTAGATTCGTACATAGCGCGGAAAATTGTAAACATGCAAGCTACGAAATCATGCGGTTTAGTATCGCAATAAAATGTATTTAAAATATATTTATAGTAACGTTGAAGCAGAGGTTCTGCATTATCTATAGACAATCTATCACATGTTTTGATCTAAATACCCTCAATAGTCATACTCTACAAGCTCAAAATGGCACATTTTAAAGACCCAACTAACAGTTCACATTTTTTCCAGATCGCCCAGCTAGTGGACGACGTGCGTCGGCTACAAGCGTCGCTTTCAGCGCTGCAAGAAGCGCACGCGCAGCAACTGCAGCGGCTGGAGGAGCGCCTGGACGAACGGAAGCAGCACATCGCAAGGCTCGAAGCCCGCCTCGACTCGCAGCGGGACTACGATGACCTTAAGCGGGAAATCAAGTAAGAGTAGTACATAAACAACTATCAGTAAGATAAGGAATCAGTCGGTATAAGATAAAATGTTTTTCTGCCTCTGCTCGTGTGTCGTACAGACTGAGAAAAGCTTACATCAAACTTTACCATAAAACGACGAGTTTAAGATTATCATTGATTATATTCTTTCTCAACTTAAAGTACCTACTATTATTTTTTACTGTTGTTACAAAAACCCCCACGGTTCAATTACGTTTTAAAGCTATCACAGCCTTATCGTCTTATACACTATTGTCGGAGCTAGCCATTGCCCATTTTAAAAACAAGATGATTTAAAAAAAATATTATACAAAGAAAAAAGATAAACCCCCTGAGTTTCTTGATGATCTTCTCAGTAGAAGTCGTTTTCCGATCCAGTGGTAGCGTAAGAAAAAATTGTGTAACAGATTTGTAAGTAGAAGAAAATAAAGACACATTATTTCATACGAGTATTACAACTGAGTCCTTAAGGCGCCGTATCTTTCGCTGAACACAAATAAAACTGAAATTATATTTGGATTCGATTACAGATGTCCCGCATCACTTACCATCAGATGCTATGCTCGTTTGCTATTTATGTTTTGTGAAAAACATCTTACTCTTTAATTTGTATAGAAAAACCATCAAAAAGAATGTATCCCTTCGCAAAGAACGTCCTACAACCGATAAACAATGCGTTGTAACGTATACATAAAACTGATAGGCAGAACCTAGAAAAGCTCGTATTCAAAGGCGAGTGTTAATAAACTTGATAAGACTATCAGTTCGTTCACCCCACAGATTACTCTGTTTGAGAGGCTGTTGGGCAACGCTCGGTCGCTGCCAAGGATGACAATGGAGGCGTGTGATAACTTGTTCTAAGAGGAAATTAGTGCAGTATACTTGATAGATAGGTGACTAAAGATTTGATAGATAGGGTTGAAATCAATATATCATTATCGAAGTAAAAACTTATTTAGGCGCGTTGAAAATTTTGGCGCGTTTGCAATGGAACTATCTCATTATAGATTGAAAAAAAACTATCTAATTTCATTTTTATTACTTGGATTTAGGAATCCCAGTTCTTGGTAAAATGGTCCTAATCCATTTATCCTACCGATTATTTTCATATGTTTACGTTGCTTATATATCTATATGTATATATATATATATATATATATATATATAAATGAGATAGTATGTGTCTGTG
>DWNE01004165.1:0-15577 GCA_018249875.1 Cecropterus toxeus
ACTCCATTTGATGCAATCGAATAATAAACCATATAATAAGCTGTAAAAACACAATTTGGTAAAGTAATAACAGAAATGCAATAAGTAATGAACTAAGAACGAAAAAAAATCTTTTGTTATAAACACGGTACCCTAAGTAAAAAGATCTATCTGCGTAAATTTCATTAGGCGCTCCTTTTTAACTTGATTAGGCTGAATACATTATTTTCTTAAAGGACAAAAACTTTCCTACTAAGCGTAAGCAATTCAGAATGTCTGTTTAGGAAATTAAATTTAGCATTCCAAGGTACACATAAACGTGGAAACCTCAGAACGAAGTAAACATAATATTATGCGTTATTACTTGTTGTTCAAGGTCAATTTCAACGTACTTTTTGACTTTTTTATCTGACTACAGTAGCAAACAAGCATGCAATCCACCGGATAGTAAGTGATTACCGCCGCCCATCTGTACGGGTCTAAAAACATTTATAAGAAACTTCATATAGAGTAGGGGTTCCACCTGAAGTCGATCACAGATGCATCGCTACTCTCGAGGACTAAGACGTACTTCGCCTCATATATAAGTGTGCCAACCACACCTTACCATCGAAACGAACTGCTTCATGCTAGAACTATTTCTAGCGTGAAGCAGTTCGTAGGTGTGGCGGTGGTACCTCCCTAGTTGAACTACTCTGGTTCTATCACCTGGTAAATTTACGACGTTAAAATGTTTTATTAATATGACAGTGAAAATCGTTCGTAGGACAGACAACCGATGGGATAGAAAAGTCCCCGAATGGAGACCACGTCTAAGCAAAAGGAGTACAGACCGCCCCTCCGTGAACTGATGACCTGAAGAAGACGACGGTCTACCGCTAGATTCAGATGCCGCAGGACCGGTCGGAGTGGCGCAAATTTGGGGAGGCCTATGTCCAGCAGTGGAATTTAAATGGCTGATGGATGGATGGACTGTGAAAATAAATGAAAAGTGGATCAGGTGTTCGTCATTGAATCTATATCGTAACTGGGATTAACACTAAAACGTAACCGCTGTGCACTGCACAGTAAACTATGTTTTTTATGTTATGGAAGTATCAACCGGGACGAAATTCACAGTCCATACGTATCTATAACGAAATAGCGGTGCATCCTATTCGATCGAAAACATATGTGCACCTTTGAGGATTAGCAAGCCTATGCATATTGCCAATCGCACTTTCAATGGAATATGGTCTCAATTTAAACCAAAGTACATTCAAATTTATTCACAGAATTGTTTTTGAAGGAGGATGACCTACACCATTTTGAGGTATTTTGTTTTTGGTGAGAAAAGGGCATAAGCCCCTATGCCCTTTTCTCACTCGATAACACAAATATTTTTCATAAAAATTAAGTTACAATTTAGTAACTTAATTACACATACATTTATTCTCTATTGTAGGCTTTTTTCTCTATAATATTTATAAATAATCACTAGTTGTTTCTACTTTATTTGATTATTTTTAATTTAGGTTAGTGAAATGTTTTTTGCGAGTTTTAATTTAGTCCGATATTTTGCTGTAGTGCCTACATTCCCCGTTAATTAATTTGGAATTACCACCAATAGGGAGAAATACGAACGCGGTAATAAATTTCTTAATTTAATTAAAAATTCACAATATTCTCAGCTAAAAACCGGTAAACACAATGAGCATTGCGGCGTCGAAGTTTAAAAAAGAAGAATAAAATAATGGTGTCGAGCGACGCTTGTCGGCGCAACATCCCCGGGCCTTAGTTATAAACTGAACTGAGACAAGGAACACAGATGCGGTGCAGTTTTAATGTCGTTTGGTGCAAGTGGACGCGCGGAGCGGAAAATACTTGAAAATGATCTTAAAATATATTTATGTATAGATTTAGCACTGTATAAAGCTAGCAAAGAGCAATCTGTGACGGTAAAGTGATAGTGACTATCGCTTCTCGACGTTTCCAACAGCCTTACGATAGAATTATTTGCACCTCCTTTGCAGAATTATTGTAGCGTTTTGGAAAAACATGAAAATTTCATTCATTTAACATCAGGTACGTGTATTTATTGTATTACCCACGTCTATCAAATCAGAATACAGCGCTACACTATTTATAGTTACGAAATAGGAAAGCGGTGCGGCTACACTAAATTAAGAGTTCTAACATCTAAATATAATGTCTTAGTATTTACAAATAAAGGTAATCCCAAAAAAACAGTATTCAGTTATTTCGAAACAGCTTAAATCTTACTGCTATGTGCCTATTTATATGGACATCATCTGGGATCCGGAATTATAATATATAAGATACATTTTACTAATGCATTATTACATTAGACACAATATTTTATGAAGTTTAAGAGACATCTATATGAAAATTACCGATATGAAATTCGATAATGTGATAAAATCTGAGATTCGGTAATCAAACGGGACAAAAGCCTTTGAAATTATAATAAGTGACAGCGATCCATTCCCGCCTTTGCTTATAACTTTCCCCTCACTCTATGCGATGGTTTACAATACTTCGAGTTTCAAACTCTTTGTCCTATCTCTCGCGATTTTATATAGAAATCGTCGGAAAAAAAAATGTTCACAATTTTACGGCAGGCGAAACGGAGCAAAAATACTTTTCATAACACTATTTTTGCAGTCACGGCACATAAAACACTTGTGTCTTCACTATTGCCAACTTCTTTCGGCATAGCTTCGTTATGTCGTAGTTCAGATGCAATGATTTTGGAACTATTATAATAGCTTGCAAGAACATTCGTGAGTTAGTATGTAATTACGCTAATAACGGAATTAATAAATTTAATTGAAACGTTAAACAAATTCCATGAAATCTCTTTGCTACCTACCGCTAGACATAAATATAACATCCTATCCACTCCTTTCAGTAGGTGTCAAACCATTATGAGGAAATTATGAGAAAGATATATAATAAGCATAAATGTTGAAAATGTTTATTTTATTTAATATTATAGGTGTGTATTTTGATTTTTTCGTTAATAGAAAAAATAACGTTATATTTTACATACCTCCATCGCACTACCACTTCGCCCCATGACGACCCGACATCGCCTTAGTTATCACGAGTACCTGAAATTAAGAACAATTTAACTTATAATATTCTATAATAATTCATTATTCTTATTTATAGAAATGAAGTAGCAAACGAGCAAGCAGTCCACCTGAACAAGGGTACTATCTGAAGTCGATTACAGATGCGTTGCTACTTCCGAGGACTAAGATGGTCGTCTTATATATGAGTGAGCCGGCAACCACGCCTTTCCACAGAAACGGAACTGCTTCACGCTAGAATTAGGTGTCGCTGTAATGCTTCCTCGGTAGAACTACATTAATTCTACTAACTGATAAACACTCTATAACAGTTTATAACAATTTGAAACCAACAAATGAATATGGAGTCCACCTAGTTGTTACTCGTACTATCGATTATGTACAACTATTACCAAGTCTAAAAATCGATGATAAAATTAATCACAGCAGTGGTTATAGCCCTAACGATTAAATTAAAATCTCTCATGTTCATATCGCGAAATAGAATACAGAATAAAATATTTTTAAATGCAACGGTATAATACTATTTACTTTCAGTCTAAAATAGACTTCCGATACACTTCCGACTCCATTTTAAACTAATTTTAGCTCTCTATTTCCAAAATTGGTCTGTACTATGAACTACAAACGTTTACAATTACGCTCTGGCTACAGAAAACAGGTCATTTCTGATAAATATCAAACAGAATGTTACTTAAAATGTATATTATTATGTCATGCGTCAGCGGTGAAAATTCATAAAGGAATTCAGTTTAATTTTGTTTGCCGTCAAAAGGAAATGTTATTAATTTCCGCTGATGTTTTATTACAATCTTTCAAGTTGAATGAGTATTAATTTCCGTATTTTTGATACTATAGAGTATGAAACTACATATATATGCCGTATGGTATCGGAGTTCAATAGCGCTATTCTTTCTCTTCCGTAGCTTTCGTAGGACGCGACTAAAGGAAAAAAATCAGGAGATGGTAGCAAACGTAAACTTCCTAAGTAGAATCACAATCAACTGCGGTCACCAACATGGCCAAAACTCCACATTAGGGGATTATCTGCAGTGGGTTTTAAAGGGATGGATGGATGGAAATTATGTACAAATCTTTACTTATTGTGTTAACACACTAATCTTGGAAATCGCTCAATCAATCACAAGGATATTTTGTGAATGTACATATATATATGGTTAGTTTTAGTCCAACGATAGGTACTATTTATTATCATTATTTTTTTAGAATAATAATTGTAATTTTCATGTCTTACAAGTAAAAATAATACGAAATGTAAACCTTAACACCTTTTTTGTACCTTTTTTGTAAAATTATTATTATTATTATTAAACTAGATAAAAGACGCTGATTTTGAAATCTAAAATAAATATATCAGGCCAACTTCTCATCTAGGCCCTTCAGTTTGATTAGAAATACTAATAGATAATGTAGCTATTTACCTAGTCAACTTATGGGGTACATATGATTTTGATATTTTGCATTTTTAAAGATGACGACCATTTTTATTTCCCGTAGCGAATCAAAGGCATTTCAGCTCAGAGATGCGTGCCTGGGATCAAACCGCGAACCCCCGATTGCAAGACCGAGTTTCGTCCATTAAGCTATCACTATGACTGTAATGAACATTTTTTAGGGAAATGATATACTTATCCAGAAAACAGATAACACACAAAAATCACTCAATCATACAAACATGTTGCGACATTTAACATGGTCCTTGTGAAGACAAACTAAGAGAAAATGTAGGAGTCTTTCGAACGCATATATTTAAACTACGTCGTTCCATTTCTGCAGTGAATAAAGACAGAGTACATTGTGTCTAGACTGTGCAATAAAATCTGCAAAGTGCATCAAACAACAACAATGCGGTTATGTCTCTGTTATGTAGATTGATGAAACTTCACCCTCTAGGATAGTTGTGAGAAGAATTCGTAGTGTATGAACCCTACATATATTGCAAGAATGGAATAGAATAAACTTATTTAAATGAGATCTGCTATGAATGACTGTAACATAGCACTTTGACTTCTCAACATTACTGAAATGAAAGATTTCAAGGAATTCGAATATCCACTTAATTATTAATTTTACTGAATGATTTTATTAGAAAAGCAGACGTCAATCTTGTGTGTCTACAAAGTGTTAACCTTAAAAATAATAATCCACCGGATTTATGAATGTTTTTCAAAAAATCTACCTCGAAATATGTAGAATAAAAACCAATTCAATTTCGTCGAAAATCTCAATACATAAATGTAAACAGGAAGATACCAACATTCAAATTACGATAACACCAACAACATTCCCGTCCCTTGACGGCTTTCTCAATTGAAAAAATCTGCGTAGAGGGCGATTTACCTGTTAAGACTTTGCATAATTTGATGGGCTTCACTTTGATTGAAGAGTTTGTTGTGTATACATCGTATTGTACTTTATATTTAATTCCAAAAGGAACTAAAGTTTCAATAGAACTCATTTTATGCGATTTTCTTTTAAATCCAGAGCTTTTGTAAGTACTCCTGATTGAAATTGAAAGACGCTTACACGCTTTTTACATAGCTTGAAAGTAGGATTCCGTCTTACATTGCAGTCATTAATCACCTAGATAACAATAAGAATACCTAAACCCAGGACTGGATTTAAATTAATCTTTTAGGTGCATACTTAATCAAAGATCTATTTTTTTTTAACTTTTTTAATAATTGTTATTATATTTAACTTAAATATGTTTTTAACTAAATTAATTAACTTTATGGTAGAAATATGTGTGGCAGTGGCACCTCCTCGGTCGATCTTTACTGGTTCTACCACCATGTTAAACCTGTGAATTGCGTAACCTTCCGGCACGGTAATCATGGCGTCAACTTATAATTCCAACGCTAAGAAATCTATTACAAATACGGATCAAACGACTGTTATAAATACGAATCGTAAAGACGATCTTTTAATATAGGCAGGAAAAGACTAAGTGTAAACCATTACCGAAAACTCTCTGTTAATACGAAGTAATTTCCCTAATTTCCGTCATCATTACGAGCGTTCATGTCGAACGTAATCTGCGAACTGTACCGCACGCAACCACAAATCATCTTTTTGTGAGCTCCATCTGCGATACCCAATTCGATGCGCGTGATAATCGCCGTATGTACGTAGTACTAATTATTGAATGAATTGGATGAAACTTCCTTTACCAATCAGAATTGAAGTTGTTAGGAGGAATCGATTTTTAGATATAGGGTAGGGTAGCAGACAGTTTAAAATCAAACATTTGACGACCAGCGTGGCGGAGCGGTCACCATACCGGTCTGACGCGCAGTGGATCCCGGGTTCGATTCCCGGCCAGACAGAAATATTAATGATGAGTTTAGATTTGTGTTCTGGGTCTGGTTCGTCTTTGTGTGTCCCTTCTTAAAGAGACGTATCTCCAGCGATGAACTTATTGAGAACAGGACATGGCTTAAATAAAATATTTTACGAAATAAGTTCATCAATAACATTTTTTTTCAACAAGTAAAAATATATTGGATTTCCTTCAACTTCAAGAAAAAATGAACCAATTCAAATAAGTACATAAAGAACTAAATCCCTAACGAATATTAACATTCAAATCAGTCAATTCCAGACAGATTGCTTTCTTGAATCTGATTGATTCTAGCAATTTTCAATCTTATATAATTTGTCATAAAGATGAACTGATCTTGTAGAATGACAAAGCAATACCTGTGACCAGTATTGTGAAACAAAACACGTCGAAGAGAGCCACGGAAGCTATAATAAATAGAAGGAAGATCCTTTTGTGATTCGAATATAGAAGCACTACTGCCACAATTATCTTTGTCTTATAACAACACAACATTTGAAGACATTTAGTCATCCAAAATAGTCCTAAAAAATAGCAACGCGTGTATAGGCAACTCGAGTCAAAATCTCTTAATTTAGCCTGAGGGTAAACTTCTTGCTTCGAGGATTAAAACTTATGACCTAAATTATTCTACGATGTGCCACGATAGGCCATAAAATATATAATGATAATTATGAATAAGCTTCAGACAATTACTACTTTACTGACTGCGTCTAAATCGATCATACAAATGACCTATAATCTAATTTGGAGCCTTTTGTTTATCATATCTTACTGACTATTTGCATAACCACATTGCAATGCATAATATACTCATATAGTGTCGTTCATAATGTTATGTTTTAAGGCTATAAAACGATGTTAAAATCCTATACGATTCTTGTAAGAATTGAGTTATTGTTTTTTTTTTATGAAATTGTACAAAACATTATACAAAAGTTTTAGTCCAAAACCATCAATAAAAAACTATGAAGCAGTCAAAAAATATGAAGTTTGTTTTCTGTTACAGAGAAAATATGTATAATATGCCATTTCTACTACGAATATACTCTGTGAAGTCATGTCAAGGTGAAGTGCGCTGTCACCCATCAATATAAATGAATGTCATGTGATTGAATGAGGGGGAAAATCCGAAAACTCTGTCGCAGGTACGAATTGTGTTTTAGGGACAAATGTTATTTTGAAGTTTACAAAAATTACGATATCCGTTATCTTGCTAAGTTTAACAAAGTTTTAATTACGAGTATAGTTATGTAAGAGTAAGAACAATGCAGGCATAATACAAAAAATGTAATTTCGACTTTCAGAGTCTACTAAATTTTCCAAATAGTGTCTGATCGTTGATACGGCAAAACGATTTTTATATAAATAACAACATACAGTTTATTTTTTTTTTTCATAATTATAAAACTTTTAAACCATAACTATTAAAAAATTTCAAGATGGTGGAACCATCTTAATAAGACCGGGGATGTTCTACCGCCACACCTATTTCTAAGGTGAAGCAGTATTTGCGTTTCGATGGAAGAGTGTGTTTGTCAGCTCACTTATTTATGAGGCGCCTATTTCAGTACTCAGGAGTAGCAACGCATCTGTGATCGACTTCAGATAGAACCCTGTTCTATTGTAGTTGCTTACAGATGTCCATGGACGGCAGTGGCTACTTACCATTAGGTAGACTTCGTGCTCGTTTGCTACTTAAACTGAAAAAAAAAATAAGACATTGTTACTAATATAAAAGTAACAAAATCAACGCTTTCTACACTCATAGCCCCACACTAGTAACCAAAAAAAAAACTAACAAAAAATGTATCCATACTTTATTATGTTTATAAATTCACCTTATATAAACAGTTCACTGTAGTCTTCGACATCAAAAGACTTCATGGGAGTCAAGGATTTCCTCCTGTATCGTGGGTGCCATGGACACATACAAAGACGAAAACTAAATTCATCATTCAGATCTCATTCACATCTGAATGATGCTCGGTCTGTTTGGCCGGGTATCGAACCCGGAACCGTGACAGACCGTTATGATGATTGTTGTTGTTGCCAACACGTATTTATGGCGCCGTGACTATTAGCAAAAATCCTATTAGGATAGATATGTGCAGCAATGGACATCAAAAGGATAATAGAAGGTTGGTTTGAAAATATTAATGAGTTAAACTCACTCAAACTTAAACCTGATAAGCCGTACTGCAACTATATTTAGACAGCTAGGTTGTCATGAAGAAAAACAGATAAAATATACCTTATCTTTTATTCGAAAACTAAATTTTATTCGTCGTATTCACCTTCACGAAACGTAGATAGCACTTTCTCTATTATAATAGAAAATATTTTCCAAAGGAAAATTCGAGGTACCGTTGAATACCCTTCAAAGAGTTGGCTTATCGCGATTGTGATGAGGTACTTTGTTTCGGGTTTGACGTTACTCGAAGTAAGGCATTTGTCTTAGTGCTTACGAGATATCTACAGCAATTTTCACTTATAATTAGACACTAATATTATTAATTTCTTACCGTAATAAGACTTAAACAACAATTATCGTTGCTTTCGCATTTTTTATTGCCTTTAGGGTTTTGTATGCGATATAGCGACAGAATACAAACATAAAAAACATACAGTAGGTACATAACACGTTTTTTCTTGTAGATATGACTCTAAATCTAACTAGAATAACATAACTGATAATTTAAATGCTTTTTATTGTAACATAATGTAATTTTCTGTAAGTGATTTAACGTAAAGTGTTATGAGAAATAAATTAAACAAGCTTAGTTCAAAGAAAAAAAAAATCATGCATGAGACGTTTCAACTTAATCCTCAAGTAGACTATTGGATTACCGCTCGATTATTATATTTATTTTTTACTAGCTTATTCCCACGAAGAACAAACGCTATGGTAACATTTACGACGGTAATACGTGTTATTTCAAGTCTTAAACTATCTATATGCCTAATTTCAGCGAAATACGACAAGTACTCATTGCCTAAAAGAGTACCTCTTATATCCTCTTGTATCCTCTCAAACTTTTTTTAAAATATTAGTAAGATACAAATTTGCTGAGAAAAGCGCATGTGTGGAATAATAAAAAAACCATATCAATTAGTAACTTATCAGCTAAGGGTGTTAATGTAAAAAATATGTATATAGCTTATTAAAAGTAATAATCATGCTTTTATTTCTGTTAAAGATTTAGATATGCTATCTATATAGTTTATCTATTTTCTTTTTCGGTATTAAGTCTCTCCATTCAGATTCTATAGTCGCACTTCCTTTGCTGGCACAACATAAGCTTCTCAGGTTAAAGCTATGAAGGTATAGGTATAGGTTGAAGATAATAGAACTATCCGGCTTCAATTATGGTAGCATCACAAGCATACCTATATAGGTGTGCATGTTCATGTAATATAACTAATCGGCATATAGCAGTATGTAGTGGATATCCACTACATACTGCTATATGCCGATTGGTTATATTACATGTACGTGTATAAGTACTAACATTCAGTTCCAGTTTAGTTTTTTTTTATAAGAACGAAGTAGCAAACGAGTATGAAGTCCATCTGATGACAACTGGTTACTGTTTCCCATGGACATCTGTAGACAACTTCATATAGAACAGGGGTTCTATCTAAAGTCGATCACCGATGTGTTGCTCCTCCCGAGGACTAAGACGGTCGCCTCAAATATGTAAGACGGCAACCACACCCTACCAAAAGCAAAAACTGCTCAACACTAGCAATGGGTGTGGCAGTGGTACTGCGGTCAAACTACATTGGTTTTACCACCTGTTACATGGAGTTAGACAGTAATGAGATATATTATAACGAGAACTAACTTGTATTAACTATCTTCTAGTCTAAGATAAGTTGACAGTTTATCTCCTCCATACCTACCACGTAATCTACCATAGGACATACAGAACAACCGGTCGTTTTTGGTCACACAGTCACGATCACAAAAACTACAGCAATTCTTGCGCTACAATAATCTGAAGTACGTCCATCTATTAGATCACAGAATTCCACTTATCGATTGTAGTCAGCACTCTTGGCTACGCGTCTAGATGACCCCTAAATGTGTATATTTTCAAGGAGACGCCGCTACACATTTTGTAGATTCAATTTCTTAGTTACATCCTATGACAACCAAATTTAAAGTGGTGCTTTTCGACAATTTTCCATGGTATGGCAAAATGGATTGCTTAATAATGTTAAACGTATTTTTGGTGTCAGTCAAACGTATTTTTTTCATAATTTAGAGTGGCAAACGTGCAAACAGGCCAGCTGATGGTAAGTTGTCCCCACCCATGGACATCGGTAAGCAACTTCATATAGAACAGGGGCTCTATCTGAACTCATTCTCATATGCGTTGCTACTCCCGAGGACTACGATAGTCGTCTTTTTTCAAAGTGAGCCGGTAACCCTTGACGCCCTTCACCAAAACAGAAGAACTACTTCAAGCTAAACATAAGTTTGGTGGTGGTACCTTAATATACCTAAATATACCTTGCTCATAAGCGTTGTAAAATATGATTTTAAATTAATATTATCGCGGATCTACTATACTATACTCACGACATGCGGTTTTTTGAATTTCTTTTTGGTGATATTTAGACCCAGTTACATAGATCGTCATGGAGCGAAACTGTCAGATGGTCAGTTTCGCCGTGAATAAAAATAAATTCTAAAAACCGCATATCGTGAGCACCCGTAACATATTATCATTATTATTATTATGATTATTTTATAAATACGAAGTATCAAACGAGCAAGCAGCCCACTTGATGTTAAGTGGTTACTGCCGCCCATGAACATTTGTAAGTAACTTCACATAGAACGGGGGTTCTATATGAAGTCTATCACAGATGCGTTGCTACTCCCGAGGACTGAGATGGTCGCTACATATAAAAGTGAGCCGGCAACCACACCCTTCCACCGAAACGCAAGAAATGCTTCACGCTAGAAATAGGTGTGGCAGTGGTACTTCCCCGGTCTAACAACATTGGTTCTACCACCTGGCGATATATAAAACATGTCTTAATTAAATTTTACACTATTCAATTAACATCGGAGAAGCAGAAGCAAGGTTTCAAATATATAAACAGTGCCTGTTATATGCGATTTAAGTTTTTCAACAAGAATATAGGACATGTTAAGAAATGCAGACAAGGCATGTTCAGTGCTCATTTACATGTTAATAGCGCGTACGCTCAAAGAATTTCAAGAATGCTCGATAGTGCACAGGAGTCACTCATAAGCGTTCTACTTTATTAATATCGATTTTATTATAATCGGTAACATTAGAAACTTAACAGTACCGTTATGTATAATTTAAGTAACATTGTTAAAAATAGTATAACAAAAAACGCGACTGCTTAAGACCATTTTTGTATTCATAATGATATATTTAATTTAACGCTTTAAATGAGTTTTCGAAAAAATAGTGAAGTAAAAGTACTAAAATACATATTTATTTAGAATGGTATATTTATTAGTATCCATATGATACCCATATTACCGCAATAATAAAAAAAAATGCAATTTTTAAAAATCACATAGCCTATGTCACTCTGCTAACTGAGGCTATTCTTATGATATGTCAATCGTCACGATTCGTCAAGCCGTTTGGACTGCACGCACAAGTGCCAAAGAAATGGACAAACATACAAACAAACATAAATACGTACGTACATACATACACTCGAAAAATATTACACTCCTTTTGATGCAGTCGAGTAAAAAAAGTAAAAGCGCTACATACAAACGAGGGGTTCTGATATAAAGTACATGGTAATAGCAGATACACTCATGATTACTATATGGTATCATGTACGATACTATCATGGTACTGATGTTATCTATAATCATCCAATTCAACTTTACAAAATATTACCGATTTTACTACACTACTCGATTATTTACCTCTATTGCAAGCTTATATCAATACTGCACCAATGCGAACCAAAAATTTGATTTTAGGATATAACATTTCGCTATGTAAAATCGTTTCCGTTAGATGTATCCAAACGTAATTAGACTGTAAATACTGTTCAAATTGCCAATGATCCTATAACTGACATGCGGGTGTTCATTATAAATGTAGGGCATGCTAAGAAACGAAGACAAGGCATGTTGAGCGCTCATTTACATGTTAATAGCGCGTACGCTCAAAGACGTTCAAGACTGCTGATAGTGCACACGTGTTACTCATGAAATCTATATACTTGTACTTAATTTTTATTTTTTATAAGAATGAAGTACCTACCAAACGAGCATGCAGCCCACCTAATGGTAAGTGGTTACTGCCACCCATGGACATTTGTAAGTACATACAACACATATTATCATCATCATCTAGAACAGGGATTCTATCTGAAGTTGATCACAGATGCGTTGCTACTCCCGCGGACTGAGATGATCGCCTCATATTTAAGAACTTCCACCGAAAGACCTGCTTCACGCTATAAATAGGTGTGGCGGTGGTTCTTCCCTGGTCGAATTACCTTGTTTCAACCGCCTGGTACACTTTTTAGGTATTATGAAAAAAATTGTTGGCAAGATTGCTACAAGAGACAACCTCATACAGTACCTGTGAAGTTGGAAGTTAATTTAGTCCCATAATTAAATGTCAAAGTGTAGCGTATCTCGTAAAACAATCCTCTTACCTTATTCAATGCATAATACTGGAACAATTTTTATCGCTCGTAACAATATGGTCAAAAAATTACGAAATATAATATAAGATACAAAGAAAAAGACAAACCCGCTCAGTTTCTTGCCAGATCTTCTCAGTTGAAGTCATGTTCTATGTCATGTAACTAACAATTTGTAAGTGCCCCTGTATGCCTACGCAAAATAAAGACATTTCATAACAACAATAACAATCATTCAGCAACGCTTAAGATTGATTTTATTAAGCTGTAATCAGTATAATGGTGTTATTGCCGAAGTTAATTCACAAAGAGTTCTACCATCTTTATATGATCCTACGTCATATTTTTAAAACCGTTTGCGAGAAAAAAATATCTACATGTATGGCTAATCTACTTATAACAATAAAGATACTGAATAAAATAATCATTTTTACTGATGATATTGATCATATAATAGGATAATCACCTCGAGTAAAATATACAAAGAAGAAAAATTTCTAGTTCCATATAAATTCCGGCCAATCGCTGGAGTGTTATAAAGAGCACAGAAAATGTGATTAAACTTACTTTGAAAACCTTGCTTTGTACATCTTGCTGCATCCATTCCATTTACGTTTTAATCTGTATTAAAACCATGGAACCATGAAGGCTGGCCTAATTACCGCCATTAGTTAATGACGACTAAGTTGACAGATGCTCAGATTCATTAAAACGAAGCAGATAATGTGCATTCGCTCATTGCAAGTTTTCAATGCCAGTATTAACTCAACGTTACAGAACGGATTTTCCTATCTTTGTTTTGAAATAAGGAATTTTATTTTATTGCTAGAAATAGACTGAACATTTCTAGAAAATGTTTTATTTCACCGCTAGTACTACATTCTGTTTGATTTTTACAATAGTTTGTTTACGCGGTATTGAGTGCTGGCTTTACTCTTCAAAATATTCCTGTAATACACTAATGCTGTAATCAAGCCGTGGGCGGTTTTGCTCGATTTTAACCAATCAGAACTATTTGCAAATGGCAAATGAAAGCAGTGAAACGCATGTTGTAAGAAAAAAAACAATAATAATACAGAAAGCTGCAATATTTAATACATGTCAGACGCCAGGTGGTAGAACCAATGTAGTTCGACCGGGGAAGTACCACCGCCACACCTATTTCTAGCGTGAAGCAGGTCTTGCGTTTCGGTGGAAGGGTGTGGTTGCCGGCTCACTTTATATATGAGGCGACCATCTCAGTTCTCGGGAGTAGCAACGCATCTGTGATAGACTTCATATAGAACCTCTGTTCCATATGAAGTTGCTTACAAATGTCCATGGGCGGCAGTAACCACTTACCATCAGGTGTGCTGATTGCTCCTTTGCTACTTCATATTTATAAAAACAACAAACATACATACATTCATACGCGCAATCGGTTAAAAACAGTTCCGAGCAAAAACTAATACTAGTAAAAACTGTTTGAGTTTTATTAACAAGTTGCTGTGACCATGGGCGAACAAAGTTTCACCTACATTGCGAATGCAATTGACTAGACCGCGTATTTCCGAGTGAAAGCACAAACTTTAAGTAAACGGGAACCGGCCTACAGATGACCCTGAGAACTTATGCACTTTTGAAGTAGTACTCGCCTATTGCTCAAATTGTGTTACAAATAGTATTATTAGTACAATTAATTATAAAAATTCTCAATGTTTTCATGGCGAGGCCTTTAACTGATCTCATATTGTAATTTATACCTGTGTGCGGCGGTTTCATCCACATTAAAAACATAGGTAAAATAACTTTAAATTGTAACAATTTTTAATAGATAGATTTTAATGAAAATGAGAGTTATAGAAACACCGTTATTACTTTTTTTTATGAAATTAAAGGGCATGCAGTCCACCTGACGTTACGTGGTTACTGCCGCCCATAGACATCTGTAAGCAACTTCATATAGAAGAGGGATTCTATTTTAAGTCTATTACAGATGCGTTGCAACTCCCGAGGACATAGATGATCGCCTCATATATAAGTGAGCTGGCAACTAAAAACTTGCCTAACTTACTGTCAGTCTCCGAACTCACCTTCTGAACCACGAGAAATTGATGCAATTATTTAGAAATAATAAGAAAGAAAATGATATTCTCAAACACTTTAATCGTGTAGCCATTTGTTCTAGTTTTTAGGTAATTTTACTACGATACTACTTTTATACAAATCTATGTAAATCCATAATTAATATCATTGTAAGTACATTTAAGCATTGTAGTAAATAAGCATTATATTACATACTTCTGTAGTTTTTAATGCTATTTCATTAAAACGAGTATTAAGTTTAGAAACTAAAACCCGACTACCTTATCCTATGATGTTATTGTTTCTACTCATGATTGTTAGGGTTCCGTACCCAAAGGGTAAAACGGGAACCTATTACTAAGACTCCGCTGTCTGTCCGTCTGTCTGTCTCCAGGCTGTATCTCATAAA
>DWNE01004166.1:0-15576 GCA_018249875.1 Cecropterus toxeus
TGGGCGGCAGTAACCACTTACCATCAGGTGGGCTGCTTGCTCGTTTGCTACTTCATATTTATAAAAAAATAAAAAAAACATAAATTAGTGCGACACAGAAAGATGAAAACGTTTGGCGGGTGAGTAACTTTGACTCACGTTATGTATCTAGGGTTAATATTGGCCTGCAAAAAGGTTACCTATGTTTATGTTCGCGTATTACCAGTGGCTTTATGGCCGATTTGAAAACATCCAATATGATGGCAATTAACCCATACCATTTTCATCTAGCAATCTGCATTGAAGTAGATACCAAACATGTGCACTATGCTACTGGGGGAAGCCTACTTTTAAGAGACACATGTAAGAGATGTAATAATATATAAAAGAGGTACAGACTTTAATTCATTAAAAGTTACTTTGCTCTACCTGCTAATTGGAAATACAAGTAACAAGTTTTACCGTACGCCCTTAAACTTATTAAAATATCAGATTGCTACATCATATGCTACAGCTAGACACGTCGTAATTAAACTACTTATTAACGGAAGAAATTAGGAAATTAATAAAAAAGATACCCATTTAAGTTGTTTATTTCTCTGAGAAAGTATTTACATATATGTAGTCGTTAGAAACTTAAATTAACTTATAAGTATACGCGAGCGGCAAGATTGTCGAGTATCTTACTAATTTCATTGGTCTTCATTTGATAATTTCTTCTGAACATTATGTCATCGTTATGAGTTGATAGTGATGGCTTCAACTCCATAAATAATAGTGATAATATTAAGAAAAGTTGTACGATAAATGCTAACGTAATTTATTTATTTTAACTGCGGTGGATAACGAATGCGAAAATATAATGCAGTATTGCATCCCTGAATCGCACGATACGCCGTCGTGCGATGTATTATATGCAATGACGTGTCGTAATTTTCTACGAGGTTATTCATAGATTTCCACGACCCGTAGCCCCCAGATGCGTTTTAGTCCAAGGCCTCGTTTGCACCGAGTAATCTGTTTTCATCCAGTCGATTGCCACCTACAGCGAAAGCATTTGTCAGCTACTTCGACATGCCGAGTATGCTGTCAACAGCCTTCAAGGAAGATAAGCCGATTGTCGCTTGCCGAAGGCGCTCGCATAATCGTCGGACAACTTTCAATTGCGGACTTAGTTTTCAATGAAATAAGTGTTTATATCGTCGTCCGGCGCCTTCAGCGAATAAGCAATTTCGCCTAAGATCACATTAATATGCTCCAAACCGGTCATTATATTACCCAAACCCGATAGGTTATGTAATTATGGTACCCATGTTACATTGGCATTGAACATATTAAATTCATTTTAATTGATTATTCTGATAAATGCTGGCTTATTAAAAGGCTTGGATTTTTTCAGTTTATTTTTCCCGTTCAACAATATTTTCAAATTTCACAACCGTACATGCATGCATGCGTGCGTACATGCATGCATGCGTACAATTAAAAAAAATAGAAAAGAGACTGTGACACCTTACGAATAATCTTGATCAAAACTAGTTATAGGTACAATTATTACAAGTTATCATACATAGGAACCTTATAAAAAATAATTGCCTCAAATGGCGTAATAAAATAAAGGTTAATAGAACCCCTTATTTGGTAAGTTTTTAAAACAATAGAAAGAACTACATTTAATTTAAGCAAAAACAACAAAAAATTACAACCATATCGTTGTTCTTAAAGAAGCGAGTATCAGAAAAATAAATTTCCTAAAAAAAAAATAACACTTAGGACGACAAATATATCAAAATATTGTACAATGTGTCCAAAATCGGAAGTCTGATATGTTTATGCCTAATTATACTTTATCGTAAGTGTACAAGTAAAAATCACTGTTTTACTTATATAACAAAATCTAACACTGTCAGTTGAAGCAAACATTTTGAACTCAACTAATTTTTTTACAAACAATAATCGCACAATAAATCATGATAGCAGAAAATATTTCACGGCCTTATCTGAGATTTAACACTATATACGGGATTAGTTCAAGGCTATCAACGAAATATATTTTCAGATTATTTCATGAATGATATAAACCACTTGAGTACATCTTGCCCTTGGACGACAATGTATGAGCTGTATATTAACCATAATACATATAAAGTCATAAGTAAATAATAATCTTATTTAAATTTACATCAAAAGGCAGGACAACTTTATTTTCTTCATTGGTGTTAATAGTACATTATTTTTTAAAGTAAATATATCTCATGTCTTATTAGTAGATGTTCAATATCATACAATCTCCAGTTATTGAATATGTATGTTCCACTTATACTTCGTATAGCTCAAATATAAAAACATGACACATGGTGACCTAGGATTCAATAAACAAGAAGCAGGAAAAGATCATACGAGAAAACATACAAAAATTTTGCCGATATTCAGCACTTAAGAGAAATTTTACTGAAATTTATTTCTTATCAATCAATTATTTATATTTGTTGCTCTCAGTGGAATTTTGGAAAAGTTTCGTTAAATTATGACATATATTTATTGGTCAGTGTATTAGTCTTCAATTTATTATTGAATTCTGGGACACCTGAATGTAAGTATTTCATTACATTTGCTTTACTTTACATAAAATCTTAATCTCACAATGTCTTTATTTTACATAATAATAAAATCCAATTATCTAATTAAATAAATACCTAATTAATACTTGACAATTTAACTAAAATTTTGAATCTTAACTTCACAATAACAACTAAATAGGAAATAAATTTGTCTAAGTTATCAATGTCCTTGGGACGAAATTTGAAGTGTTTTATTTTTCGAGACTAAAATTTTTAATAAATACTTCAATAAGAATCAAAAGTGTATAAGTAAATTATCATAATTAAATAAGCAAGTGTCAAGTTTAAAATGAATAAATTCGTAACATATAACACTAATGTATGAATTATTAAATGCAACGATTTAATAACTTACAAATTACTGTTTTATGATAATTTCTGTATTGAGTATCATTACAAACAAGGTGGAGGCAAGGGCATGTCTATCATTTTACATATTTGCAGAAGGAAGTTTTTCAATATGGCGGCCTGATTGTCTTTGGAACCATTTATGGTAATTGTTGGTATAAAAGTAGGTTTCAAAATATTTGTGTCATCACCATGTTTCTTCAGAAGTGCGGATCCGCGTTCATTGACACTGCAATTACTGATAGGCTCTGGATTTATTTTCATCTTTTTAGCACACTGAAACAAATAACCATTCTAACCATTTGAACCATTCTAAGCATTTTTTAATATGTTGAAAACAAATGATTTCAAAAGTGGAATTTATTTACACAGTTGTAATGATAATAAAATATTCTAGACGATAAGAGTTACCAACCATATTTATAATAATGGTATATTGCAGCTCTGTATAGTAAATATTGAAACAATATTACATAGTAAATTTTAACAGACTAAAATCCATTTTTTGTCATATATATTTTCTGTCATTTTCAATATATTTGTATAGCTTTGTGTTAATTGCTATTTCTAAATGTCCCTTTTCCATATATGTACAGCTACAAATATGGCATAATTTGGAAAAATCTTTACCTTTTCTACCCCCATAAAACAAGGAAGGCTTGGTAAAAGCTTATACTCACCCTTGAAAGTGCTTTATCTGCGTCCATGTTATCAACAATCATGCATTCAGTAAACTGCACAGATTTCACCATATCACCAATTATGTCAATAGAACAGGCGTGAATTTTGTTTGCGTAGCACTCCTCTTCCCCATGTTGGCACTTGAAATAATACTGTCCATTTACCTCTTCAGTCTGTGAACACAAATAATACATTATACTTCACACATTAAAGGAGATTATTGCTAAAAGGATTTATAATTAAATTTAAAAGACTCTAAATTTATGTCACAAAACTTTTTGTCACATTAAAACTTTAATCCTAGGAGCAAAAGAATGTAACACTTTTAAAGCCAGATTATCATCAACCCAACAATTGCTTGTTACTTAATAGCCGCTCTCTCTATAAGTGAGAGGGGCTTAGTCTACAATACTGGCAAAGTGTGGATTGGTAGACTTCAACCAACTTTGGGATAATTTAAATAGCTCTCATGCATGTTCCTTTACTTGTTACAATAAGTAATACCTAATTTATAAGCTTCTTATAAGCTAGTTAATTCACTTTAATGGCTATGAAATACTTGGTATTAATGCCAAATTTGCTTTCTTTTGGTATGGAACAGTTTGATATAAAATTTTAAGAATAACCATAACAGGAATGAACAAACTGCACATATGACTAAAAGTTCCAAAGTGTATATTTACCAAACAAATGTATATTTGTCTCAATAGTTATTAATAATCATACTTACACTAGCTTTTCCATAAGGAACTAACGTAACATTAATAAACTCCGATAACTGCTCAGTCACTGGTCTCAAATGTTTAATAAAAAAATGTTTAGAATCAGGACACAAAGCCTCATAATACACTCTCACTTTTAACTTATCTACTTTGTGTTTATTGAATTGGTCATCTTCTAATTCTATTATGTCACCCTGAAAACAATAATTTTGTATTTTTTATTAATATAATATTTATTTTTGATATGTTAAAATATAGGATGTGTAGATAAATTGTAAATAACTGAGGAATAAATGGTAAATAAATAATAGAATTATTAATGATTTTAAAGGAGGAAATACCTACACGTATTTTTCAAATTATTATCCTATACTTAGCAAAAATAAGGTTATCTTTAAAGATATTTTTAATTGAAACAAATCTCTCAATAATGTAAAGGTATGAGTGAAAAAAAACATTAATGTAAATGAAAGTAATTAATGTAATGCTTTAAATATAATTGGTTTGCTTACCACTGATAATTTCTGTTCTGGAAGAGGGGGATTGTTAAAAATCCGGTAAAGCTGCCACATAATCAACCCCAACAACACCAAAACTCCTAATTTAAATTTATTAAAAGTATAAAAAGCCATTTCTTGGCTTTTTCTAAATTATTTACAAATATAAGATATAAACTCGATACTAAATACTGAACATAAGTCAAAGAAAATTAGGTCCAGTCAAGAAATTAAATGAATTATTTACAAATGCATTTTAAACACGTTTGATATGGTCAGAATATCTGCATCACGGCTATTTAGAAAATCAAGATAAGTGCACTGAATCTAATTATTTGTAGCAATATTTCTTCAGAGTACCTTTTATTCAGGGTCTTGATTTTATGTTGTAGTTAAGTAAAAATAATGGTACTGGAATAAACTGGTCTGTTTGCGTGATTTTACTTTACAGAAGTTAAAATGAATGTCAAAGTCAATTTTATCAATCAAAGACAATACGACGTGACAATGATTTCAAAGTCGTCAAGTGTCAAATTAATTCGACATTGTTCGATTACAATCATGCAGAAAAGTCGTCGATGGTGATAAATCATAATGGATTTAACTTTATCTATCACCTACAAGTGATAGCTTCCATTAGTTCGGACCGACAATTATAGGAAGATTATACTAGGGAGCTAAATGTGATAGATGCATGTTGGCAACTTTATGTAGTTCAGCAGCCGTTCCCATGCTAGTACGACCCGATAAATCTGTTCTAATTATAAAAATGCCATTAAAAAATTGAAATACATCTAATAAAATGCATCAGAAAATATCATCATCCCCGTAAAATTGTTGGGATCACGAAATATGTCAAATAGCACTTTTAGTAAAAAATAATTAATGGGGTGTCCATACCTGTCCAATTTTATGCAAATTTGCCTAGACAGGCAAACAATTTGGGTCTCCTTGGTCATTATAAATTCAGTCGACGATTAAGTTGTTGTTTTATGATTATTTTACATACACGCTAGGGATGTATATAATATATGAAATAATCGGTTATTTAATAAATCATTTTTTTAAAGAATAATCGATTTGTTTACCATAAATAATCGATTTCAAATTAATCGATTTTTTATTTATACTTTCCCGTAGCTTTGAATTACTAAAAAGATTGTTTATTTCGTAGTTTCATGAAATTTCGATATTTTAACACCAGCTCTATAATAGAATTACTTGCAACGCGATCTAGTGTTTATTACTTGTATTGTTTTGCATAAAAGATGTCAACTAAAACGTGTTTGGCGTAACTTTATAATAAAAAAAAACAATAAAAAAAGATTTAAAAAAAATCGTTTTTGTACAAACATCGATTTTTGGAAAATCGATGTTTGTACAAATTGATTAAAATATAAAATCGATTTTTGCCCAGCCAAGTCGCATCCCTAATACACGCTGATGTAAAATGCAACAACTATCGAAACATGAACAAAATTATAGTGATTGGCTTAAACTATCGAAGGTATCAATAAGTTCAATCTTTTCAAATATACCTACCATTCTGTAAATTTAGCAATCGAAAAATTTAATATCAAAACTTTAAGTATATTTTAGCAGCGACTATCGAATCCATTCCCATATCAATAGCATTCCTACGTTGAGCTAGTAGCGGTAGTATTAACAACATCGGTACTATTTTTATAACTGACCCATTACACATTACACATACTATCGACCGATTACAGCAGAGCGGCTACCGATTAACTATCGATTCCACTAGAAATTGGCAACACTATTTTACACATATACCTAGTGTATCATACTTGTTATAGTTTGAATGGTAATGATGAAAAGGTAAAAGGTCAACTTTAAAATAAATCGCCGAAATTTGAAAAGAATATCTTTATTATTTAATCACTCAGTTTTATTGTCACTATTCACTCAACTGCAAGGAGTTAAACTTTTCTACGACATAGAAACCAGCCTTTACTTGTCTTCCTCCAAAAAATCGTCCATTAAGGTCCACAACCGCTTTAATAGCACTCTCTATTCTCTTGAACTCAACAAATATTCGAACTGCTTCATCAGATGGCATATTCGGCATTTCGAAAATTAATACCTTCACGACATCTCCATATTTGGTGTTACATTCGTCTTTAACTTCAGGTTCAAGTTCATCATCCACGTCACCGGGACCAACCATATTCTGAAAATAATTTTAGATTTCTAATCAACCAACGAAAAAAACTTACTCCTTAACAAAATAAAAATTGAGCTTAGTATTAGGAGATGTTTACCGTTATTTGAGAACGTAAATGTAAAAATTATATCTATATGAAAATAAATTATATTAACTGTGGTGAATCAGACACGCAGTGTTGCGGAAAACAAGCAAGAGGTTCGCTCCGAGAGCCATATTTTTTTTGCTTTATGCTCTCTCTCGTATTAAAGTTCGTATTTTTATGAGTCAGCAAAATGTCATATGGAGGGATTTTGTCTAGAAATCTTATGATTTGGGGGCGTAAAATTTCAATCCCAGCGGCTCAAACCCATGCTACACCATTGTAGTGTAACTTTTAACTTAAGAGTATTACGATCCTTATGTTGCCATGCCTTAAAATATAAACATTTATATAGTGTTATTCATTATCACAATAGTTTCAAATATACAAAGCAAATGTAATCTATTACCGTATATTTTATCTTAAAGCACGTGGCGCTAACGCATGCACGTGTATAATTAATAATAATCAAAATGGATATAAAACAGTATAATCTAAAACAACTACTTACTCTGAGTAATACAACTTTGCTTGGTGATTTCATAATTTCAGTAATGGATGGCTCTGATTTTCCAGGTTGAGGTGAATTGGGGTTTCCGGCACCGGGAGAATCTGTAGAGACAATTTATTTTATTTATATGCAAAAATAAACTAAAAAAATATAGTTTGAGATAAAATGGTGAAGAACATTTTTTTTTTTCAATTTTCTTTTTGTTTTGGTAGGTATTGACGAGCTTGAGTGTTAATATTTTTAAATATATTATAAAAGATTTGTTTAAGATTATGGTCGACTTGTGACTACTGAATCAACTACTTTTACATATAAATAGATAAACAAAAAACATTTCAGTACCTCTTTCTCTATTGTTAGTGAACCAATATTGTTATCTTTATTAAGTACTGGTTGTATTAGAAAAGTACTATAATACTCAAAATTAAGCCTTATCTATATTTTCACATTTACAAAGTGTGTGTGTAATTCACACACAGAAGCAGTGAAACATAATCATAATCTATATATATAGAAGGCAATTCCGTCTCACTGATTTATATATCAACGAACAGCAGAAACTACTGTACCTAGAACCTTGAAATTTGGTACAGGTATGCCTTTTTTGGTGTAAGTGAGCGATAAGAAAGATTTTTAGAAATTCAACCCTTATAGGGGTTAAATAGAGGTTATAAGCTTGTAAATAATATTTTTTTCTGGAAAAAAGGGAATTAAGGCTAACGCTTTTTCAAACATTAATTAAATAATCACTGCAGCCCATATTCAGACAAGATATTTCTCATAATATATCGAACTTGAGCTCTTTATAAGGTACGAAGTAAAATCGTTAGCGTGATTAAGATACGCGAACAGCGCCATCTAGTTATAACGCCGACAACTATATCCGTACATTCTAAAGATGTTTCGCCTTAAAAGTATTTAAATTACGATTAATACTTGTACAATTATGTACATCAAGTACCACATTTTACAATTAACTTACCAGGCCCAGGAAGTGCAGGCATAACAAACGCTGGAGGTGGCATCACAGTGTTATCCTTCTCGTGTATAATACGACCACCCCTCTTAGAAGTCTTCTCTACTTGTAAAGCCACTGACATACCTTGTTCCTTTTTACCTAAACCTTGACCTTCCTGAAAGCATATTGTTACTACTTTAAAGTAATACTTTCTACTTTTTTAAAGTCAGGATAATATGTTAGTACAATCTAAACAAGATTCTGTACAATGTGAACACCAAATACAAAAAAAGTATTCTTAATGTTAACCTAATATGCACTAACAAAGTTTAAGAGCTCTTGCTAACTACCAACTTTTATCTGGCAATAATCTGGAGTCTTTTAATCAGTATGAGGAAATTTCATACATTTCAACAATTAACAATTATATAACAAAACCTTGCCACCAATCTATCAACGGATAAAATTTCTGCAGTATACAAATGCCCTTAAACCATAGATGTTACTCACTATTATAGATTGATAGTTTATAAATTTTCAAAAAAATACTAATTACATGTATCTTCCATTAAAAGTCAATATGTGTAAACTCAATTTATCCTACTAGTAAAATCATCAAATCCTACCTATCATATATGGGATATGTTTTTATCCTGTATCATATCATAGTTCAATTATATATAAGGTGACCATCTCAGTCCTGAAGAGTAGCAACACATCCGTGATTGAATTCAGATAGAAGCCCTGTCTATATGAAGTTGCTTACAGGTGTCCATGGGGGGTAGCAACCACTTACCATCAGGTAGAATGGCTGTTCGTTTGCTATTTCAGTCTAATAAAACAAATATATTGTAACATAGCGGTGGTGAGATACTCTAATATGGTGAGGTGCGGTGACGAGGGAGGTGAGGCGAGGGGGTGTGGTGAGGTGATGTGATGAGAGGAGAGGTGTGGTGATTGTCTATGGACAGAGCCATTATAATTTTAAAAAGAAGAATAAGGAAAACATAATTGGATTAAATCATTGTCAAAAGAGTATTTTTCTGATGTCTTATTTTATAGCGTTATAATATATATCCTATCTTACCTTAAAACCATACTTTGCCATGATTTTAGCAGCTATTGAACTGGTACTATAGCCACCAATGGAAAATCCAGCAGATGGTGTTGTTGGTGCCGGTGGTGGGGGTGGCGGTGATGGAGTTTCCGTTGTGAGTGATGGTGGCGGAGCAATGGCAACGCCAGTTGTGCGTTTCGTGATCTCCTCTGCCTCTTCTTCTTCAGGTTGCTGGAATAAATCATCTTTCTTTACTCTTATTCAACTTATTATTCAACTATTATTCAACTCTTTACCAAAGCAAACATAATATGAAAAATGTGGTATAAGTAAAGATGAGAGAATCTTAGAAATATTGTGGAAAAAAGATGAAAACATTTGTTCACTTTTTGGCTAAACAATATTTGTTTTCTGTTTTGGTAAATAGCTGGAAAAACCTTTTGATCCTTTAATATTAATTGACATGAGATAATAAAGCACATACCATAGGTACAAGTGTCTTTTCTGGTATTGCATCATCTTCATCCCCAAACCTTGACTTACGCTTTCTATCAGACCTGTCACCTCTATCTCCTCCATCAAGCTGCAATCTTTTACTTTGCAATTCTATAATATTAAATTTTTAATTATTATAGTTAACAGTTACCAGGGATACTTAACAGAAAAGCATGCAAAAAAGTTATTATTTTGGTATTTTTATATAATTAAATTGAGAGAATCTTTATCATATTAAAACAACTTGTGATGTGTATTACACTTACTTCCTACAAAGCTTGTTCATACACAATTTTTTTTTTTATTTATATAGACGCTTTCTACACTCATAGCCCCACACTAGGATTTTCTCCTGTGTCGTGGGTGCCATGGACACACAAACACGAATACACAAACACCCAGACCCAGAACAGAAATCTAAAATCATTTAGATGCCTGTCTGGCCGGGAATCGAACCCGGGACCCACTGCGCGTTAGATTGGTATGGTAACCGCTTAGCCACGTGGGTCTTCATAATATAATGATATATTTATTACCTTTGGCAATCTTCTCATAGTCATTAGGCCATAATGGGTCATACTCATTAGCTACATTCCAGTCAAAATCTCTGACATTTGTTGAAGGTAATGGTTTTGAATTTCTATGGGGACTATTTGAATTGGACTCATCATCATCTCTTTGCTTACTTTTCAAATCAATAACTGGTGTAAGCACCTAGAAGACGATGTCAAATTAACAAATGATCCGGATCTTCAATTATTTTTAAGCGGGTCAAGAACTTAAAAATGCCGCCCTTGCCCACTTATCTATTATTTCAGCCATCAATGTCCAATAATTGGTGGTCATTAAAATGTACTCATTTCAAGAATTCTACTTCCTACTGACTAGGCATCCCAATGGTCAAATTTAAATCAATTATGAGTTGCACATTTGTTTGCAAGGTTGAATTTGCCGCCCTCTGAACTTGCTGCCATAGGCACAGGCTCTGGCTTGCCCCCCTAGATCCGTCGCTCCTCTGGGCTCAAAAACATTAAGGACATTTGGCAATTAGGGCATCTTGAACTCTATATTACTTATAAAAGAGTTAAAAGTACATTGCAATCCAAATATCATTGAAATTTAAAATATTGATAATATTATCATATTCTTATCACAAAATAACTTGATCTACAAATTTGTCACATTCTTGATATTCAACATATTAACAATAATAATGTATAGCAATTAGAACATTATCATAATTTAAACATTTTATAAACAAAAGGTACGATAAAAAAATAACTTTACTAACAATTCATCTCTAATGTGATTCTGCTCAGGAATGGTCTCAGGACAATATTAAATCATCATGTAAGCCAAGTTTTTAGTGTGTTTTATATTAAGAGAGCAGTATTATCAATTATATTAAGTACCATTAAGGAAAGGAATCATTATTCGTTATTAAAACAAGGTTTAATTTAAATCGCGTTTAAATTACGAATTCCTTGCGTCATGACTAGAGTTATAGTATTGCTAACAATAATTTTTTTGTATGTACCTGTGTAGAACGCCGTAGAGCCTCTCTTTTAGGTTGAGTAACGGCTGCTTTTTTAAGTTGCAATTGCGACTGTAGCAGTTTAATACCCGACGACCACCCAGCTACCTTTTCGGTAGTCCGAGCTTTAATAGTATCCAAATCATCATATAGCGACATTTTAAAATAATTACTGAAAAATAGTTTTAGATATAATAACTACGTCTAACTTAACAAATTTTAGCAGACTTTTTTAATGGTACAGAAAAAGAAAAAAATATATTGTATTCAATGAAATACATCACAAATATTTAAATTGCAAATAATTTAAATCAGAATTACAAATAATAACACGATTCAGCAATTGATTTGATAATTTACTGCTTTGACAACTCGTGCGTCAGCGACTCTGTGTCAATTTGTCAAATTTATGTCACCGTCAAAGAAATTAAATCACAGAGTACACAGAATATGTATATGCCCTAAGTATGTCTGACAAAACAATTGATTTAAAATTATTACGCAGTCTGATATAATCATAAATTTGAATGACCTCGAAATCACTATAAGATTTACAACGCAACGTTTTACAAATTAGCATCATGTGGATTTTAAAACTTTAGAAGAAAATTATGTTTTTAATACTTATTAAATCAATAAAGGGTATTTTTAAGTAGAATTTTTGGAATGTATTTATGCCTCGATACGAATTTTCTAACTACTAGCAGACGAACAAACTATCTAGAAAAATACTATCAAAAATATGTCAGAAGCTTTATACTGATCGAGTTCACAACAGATAGCGAATTCACTGAACGTTATTAAATTGGTTCAGTATTAATGAGGTTTAAACATTATCGGAACAAATATACTGGCATACAAAACGTACACAAAAAGTATAATGACAAAAAATATAATTATTTGGCATGGCAAATAATCATAAAAGAAATTTATTATTTTGTATATAAATTCGTAATATTTTTCCCGAATGGGGAGCAGATCAAGCAAGGACACTCGACGCATTAGTATTGATAACACATTTGCTATAAGTCCAGCAGTAGCTATCCAACAACCATTTGAAGATGATTCTATTATTAATGTAGATGACTTGCAGACAGTAAGTGAACTTTGTTTCAAGAATTTCTTTAGAAAATATTGCAATGTAACTAAAATGTTACATTCTCTCTTGATGCGTTGGGTTAACATTTTTTATTCCCTCAGGATAATAACAACGATGTTTATTATAAAGACGCCAACAAAATGCCCGATAATGATGAGAACAAAGAGTACTGGGTACAGAGAATTGATTACTTAAAGTATGAGCATCAATTAATTAATAAAATAATTGAAAATGAGTTCGAGAAAACGATACATGAAAATAATAATTTACTTCAAACATCTACTGTGACTAAAGATAAAATGCAAAAAATGAAACCTTGTTTTGATTGGAGAGCAAAGGTGAGACAGAAATCTATATGTAATAGATTTTCTAGATGTTTTAAATAAATTTTGTTGTAAATTAAATGAAATTACAGATTGTACAGTGTTACGAAGATAATCCTCATCAGCCTTTGGTGTGTTCTGCATTAGTACAAGCATTTAACAACTATGTTACCTCATGCAGGATCGGAGAATAATAATATTTTTTCAATTTGTTTTTGTAGAATATAATATATAAAGTTTCGAAAATATATTATAACCTTTACAAATAGATATAGACATTTGATTCTTAAATTAGGTATATTCTATTTTTACTCATTCCTTTTTATTTTTAAAAAGTAGTCTTTTTTTGGAGGAAAGATTAATTATATATATATTTTTTAATTTATCTTGTTTTGCTGCGTTATTAATGTTGATATTGTAATAATACATTTATGTTTTAATATTATCTGTTTAATTCAAATTCTACGACATTGACGTTACATGGACGAATGACAACCTGAATATTGTTATTGACAGACATGACAATTGTTTGACATGATCATGTTTGACAAATTCATACAATGTATTGGTCAGAGTTCGAAAACGGTTTATTTGAATTCTAAATTGATATCTACCTAGTAATAAGTTATTTCCTACTCATAATGGATTACTTTTATTGAAATTAGTGCTGTCAGATTACCGATTTTTGATAATATAGTATAGTATATTCTATTTATTCAAAATTCATAGGATGATAGCATTGTTCCTCTGACTTTAAATGTGACTGTTAATTTTGATACAATTCCTTTTTAAATTGAACGTATATCATAATAATGACCTCCAATGATTCAAAAGCGGAAGATGATTCAATCTGTCATACGATCTTGGACAAGATTAATGAAAATAACCCAGAAGTAGTCGCTAACAAGGTAATATCATTTTTTTTTATGTGACTAAAGTAGCAACCGAGAGTGCAATTAACCTGACGGTAATTGACCACTCTCGCCTATGGGCCATCTGTATCAGTGTCCCCAAATGATAGAGCTTTTCTCCAAAGCCGATTACAGATATTTTACCACTCTTAGGACTAAGATGGTCACACTATCACATCAGGTAAACCATGTGAGATGACCATCTTACTGAAAAAATAAAGACTTTTACTTCATGTTTTAATAGGTCCCATAATAATAAGTAAATAATAGTAAAAACAGTGTAAAATGTATTTTTACATGTTTCAATGCAAGTTCTGGTAAAATTGATCAAGAGTATGAATTATTACATTAAATGCATTTATTAATATTTTTTATTTTCTACATATATATTTATTGTTTCTTTAAAAATAGGTTGCCTAAAAGTAGCAGGAGATACTTTATAACTCAACAGCTTATAAACTTTTGTTTTAGGCACCTGACATAAATGATTTCACAATTATAAAGCCTATAAGTCGTGGAGCATTTGGAAAAGTTTTTCTGGCACACAAAAAGAATAATGAGGAACAAATGTATGCCATTAAAGTGATGAAAAAGTCTGACATGATAAACAAAAACATGGTCACTCAGGTAGTTACAGAGAGAAATGCTCTGGCTCTCTCCAGGAGTCCATTTTGTGTACACTTATTCTATTCCCTACAATCTGCATCGTCTGTGTATTTGGTAAGATATATTTAACTTATACAGATTTTTTATTATTTGAGTTTATATATATATATATTTTTTGGAATATTTAAACAAGTATGCAGTCCACTTGATGGTAAGTGGCCACTGCCACACATGGACATCTGTAAGCAGCTTCATATACTTCTATCTGAAGTCTATTACAGATGTGTTGATACTCCTGAGGACTGTTCCCTGTGGGGCATGCCTTAATTAGAATTATGTGGCACAGCTCTTTCGTTATTACATGGATAACGAAAGTTATGGAAAACCAATTCAGTGATTCAAGAAATGAACATCAAACACAGTAGATACTTTTAGCTATGTTGGGTAACATGAAGTTACTTAACATGCACTAATGTTTAACTGTATTGTGAACCCTGTCATTTTTCTTATTTACTTTAACTAACTACAACTTACCAAATTTTACTTTAATTTACATTTGATCTTCCTTGTAAAATTGTACATGAGTGTGTTAGAGGATCCAAAGATCAGTATTGTTATTATAGTGGGATATGTTAAGATTAAGTTTAATTTTCTACTTCTTGAATAACTTAATCTTGTAGCAGTTTAACTTTAACTTGTCAGTATTTAAGTGTTATCATTTTTATCTTTAATGTATGAAGGAATGTAAACTTAGTAATGCTTAGTGATGAGTCTCTTATTTCTAACTACTAGTTATGAGACACACACACACACTTACACACACCCACATAAACACACATATACATCCACACATACTTACAAAATAAACATAACACGCGTACACCACAACTGCGTTGAACTTTATCAAAGATATAAGATGCATCTTACTTTTATTCTTAATTGTATTTTATAAATGTTCCTACAATTT
>DWNE01004167.1:0-15576 GCA_018249875.1 Cecropterus toxeus
AAAAAAAAAAAATACAGACGAATTGAGTACCTCCTCCTTTTTGGAAGTCGGTAAAAAGAAAATATAAACGAATCAACAACGTTGTTACTCGAGTAGAAATAGAATAAAAAATGAGCGCAATTTACTTGGTGAGGAATTCGCTATGTCTCCATTTTGCCTGGAATCTTCTCTTATGGAATATATTATGTTCAAGATTTGTCGCAATTTATTAGTGCTCCGACACACAGAACCTTTTGAAACAGGTAGCCGAGCAGTATATCGCTAGCTAGCAGTATATCGCTAGCGCGTGCCGCCGGCCACGCCAGTATTATTTGATTAAATATGTACGTTAAACATAGATTATTTATTGAAAAGCAAGTTAATAAAATGGTAGTTACTTAAACTTACTATTGGAAAATGTCAATGTGTGTATCAATATGTACAAGCCACAAGCGGAACTAATATAATGCAATAAAATATTACAACATCATTGGTACATATTATTATCATATCTACAAAACGCTAATAATTAAATATTGTAGTTGTAACGTGACGCTGTAACATTTCATGCACTTCAAAGCTTGAGCATAGCATAGGGTTCATATATTATACCATATCGAACAGTAATAAAATTTGTTGAAGCTACTAATAAACAGATACAACTAACATTGAATATTTGGTCACCTAAGTTCTCATTTGGGGAAATTGGATAGTGAATCCTACAAGACGTACCGTATCCCCTGTCGTCATCTGTTTTGAAGTAATCACAGGAACAGGAGTTTGCAGTGTTTGGACGGGGGGGGTGGGGGGGCGGGGGGGGGGGGAAGGGGGGGGGGGGGGGGGGGGGGGGTCGGGGGGGGGGGGGGTGCGGGTCGCCAGCAGCCGCGGACAGTTTTATGATCCACCGCGCCTCAGACTTTACGCTCCTGGAATATTTTCAGCAATCTCCCTGAAATTCGTGAATTTGTTTTTTACGACGTATTCCCAACTGAAACCGAACAATCCGGCTTCGCGAGAGTCGCTTTGTCACATAAAAATGATTTTACCTACCCTTGTTACACCGGTCTGTCTGGTCCTTTATTTTATGAGACGGAGGTAGCTACAATAAGTATAAAATATAGAGACATACCCTAATCTGTTCGGATATTTACGACATTATTTTGAAACATCGTGACCTTGTACCATCAGGTAAGCTTACTTTACTTGTATCGGACAATTTTATGATCACATCGACCCGTTGGGCGACTAGAGCTCACTTCGTTCGAGTACCTGTTCATTTGGCTCAAAATAAAATTAATTAAATCCACACGTCCAGTGATTAAATTAATTTGTTACGGATGATTCTTCTAAACAGAGACTTATTAGTATGATTCGACTTATGTCTATTCTTGTATTGGACCTGTATTACTATGTAACCTCTTGTATTACTAAGATTCCGCTGTTCATCTGTCCATCTGTTTGTCACCAGGTACAGCCAGGAGACAAACAGTCTTATGAACCGTAATACCTAGACAGTTGAAAATTACATAGATGATGTATTTCTGTTGCTGTCGCTATAACAACATATACTAGAAACAGAATAAAATAAATAATTAAGCGGGACTTCCATACAACAAGCGTAATTTCTTTGCTCGATATTAATAACGACAATAGGTAGACGCTTGGCATATTCGTGAAATATTTGGTTATATATTGCCTTAAAAATAAATTAATAAATTTAAATGAACTACTTACCTTATTATATGCAACAAACGAGTTTTTTTGCCATTTTTTTATAAATAATGGTGCGGAACCTTTCGTTAGCGAATCAGACCCGCACTTGACCAGTTTTTTCTAAATTACGCAATGTATAATACTTCCGAACCTAGAGCCAGATGATTATTGATTATTATTTAAGTTGAAATTTTAACAAAGTTATACAATCAAAGTAGTTAGTAACTGACAAGCTACTTCGTCGCCACAACTTTTACTAAACTTTATTTTAGTCCATACTATGAAAGTTGCAAGTCGAATGTGTGTGACTATGCGCTATGCCGTCACCTCTATAATTTCGTTGTCAAACACGAAGGTGCTCTCTAATCTATTTTAGAGCTCAGAGCTGCTCGGGGAATATTAAAGTTGTTCATATAACGAGCTTCGCGCTTCGTGTTGTTTGAATTGTTCCAAGAGTCACAATTTCTTTTAAAGGTATATTTCCAGTTGAAGACATACAGAGAAACCGCGCGCCAACACACTAATCTAATATTCACGCAACAAACAAAACGTAATAAATCGTAACCACATTAGCATACTCCAGCAGCGTGTATTGTTTACGGGATGATAGAGAACAAATATTTTCGCAAAATGTTGCTGTACACGGTGCTATTTGTCGTACTTAATAAATTTCTTGTACACTAACATAAAACTGTGGTTATTCTGTTGGGTGGCTGTCGCACATAAACCACTATGCGTGCAGTTGCTCGTCGCGTTCGTCTGCTACCACTACAATTTCGTCCGTGTGGATGGTATAAAGCATTGCGACTATCGCACTGACCAGCAGCGATGTGTCGCATGTGTACGTGTGTCGCAATGATGTGTTTGAAGACCAATATGCAATGTCGTTGCAGAGTCGTACATACGTCAAAGTTTTCAAAGGTCATTTTACGTCGGTGTGATTACTTACAGCTCCATTTCAGGACGAATGGAGTAAGCTTTAATAAATATTACCTTTAAAATAAGGTGTCTTAAAAAGTGCCCCGTTTCAAGTTTTTTTGTAGGATCTGAAAAAAAAATTAGTAACCCGCAAGAGCTCTGAAAAGCTCTGTTGACGTATGGCGCGTATTCGACTCTTGTAGGCAACTAAGCAGCTCTCGTGAGCTCTCGGCTCTCGTGGCGCTCACAGCTATAAATATTGAAAGCTTCCTCTCCTTGCTGTTCGTGCTTTAAGCTTTTAGTAAACAATTTACAGATTTCGTAAGGTAATGCTCCCCATTTCTATTAAGCCACTCGGTAAGTTGAAAATGTAAATAAATTTATCCACACATAAAAATATGTTGAAGAATTACCGAATCAATGTGTGGTGTAAACAACTCCCCACAACCCTAATCAGCGGGAGCGCGGTATTAATTCAAACAAGTAAGGCTTCGTGTAGAGAATTTGATTCAAACGTTCTTTAAAAAAATGTGAGTAATTATAAAAACTATTAGAATGAGTAAAACGTACGTATGCTTTTAGTCACCGCTTATAGTGGCGAAAATGCAGTTGAAACAAGTATGATTGAAACTAGTTAAAAGCATCTGATTGGTTCGCGGCGAGGCGTGCGTGCGGCGGCGGTGCGGCGCCGTCGCTTGCGGCAGACCACCTCTAATGACAGGTGAAGCACTTGTGGGGCTACGAGGTGCGCAATTCTGAGATATTCTACTTATTTGATAGTAAAAATGCTCAATTGATATAAATATTTAATGTTTTTTGCACCTCTTAAACGAAACAATATTAAATATTTGTATAAGCAAATGTTTAATATTGTTTCGTTTAAGAGGTTTAAGAGGTCGAAAATTATAGCGTCTGTGTTTCATGCATGGCTTTTAGTTAATTTCATGTTTTGTTGCTTTTTTAAGTTTTTCGTCAAATACTATCACACTATCTGCAATTTTCGTTTTTTAAATTACTTGATGAACCGATTATAAGTTTCGAGCAAAAATAAAGGACATTGAGTAATTTGAATTAAAATTTGGTCTCGATAATAATTTAATATCAAGACTCAAAGAGTGTAAGAGTATACGAGTATCAAAGTACAGTACTCAAAGAGTGTAAGAGTATACGAGAGCCTCTTTCTCCACTCCTTAAGAGTGTAAGGGTGTAAGTGTGGTACGATAGTAGATGATAACTGTCCATGGAAACCACGACCCTATTTAGTTACAGATGCTATGCTATACCTGAGTTAGAAGGAACTGTATAACTGCCTCTATGACTTAACATTACCTTATTGCTAAAGTTACGACATATACCTCTCACCAAAGCCTCACTTGAACTTTAAAGAACTTATAAAGTTCAAATAAAGGAAAACTTAAACTGAACCTGTTCCCGCTAGTTGCGTGGCCACGCTGCAACTGCAATGTAAAGTAGCCGATTCGACATTGTGCTGTAACCGGGTAACGCACGCGTCGAACAATGCGTGCGCTTTGTCATCAGCGCCCCGCGTCCCTTCATCTCGCCGGGTCCCTGGCCCCCTCTAACCCTCGTGTCTGCGACGGCGGCAGGCGGGGAACAATAGCAATCACCTGTGTGCCACTTTCCGACACAATGCCTGCGTCGACGCGCTGACTTCGATGTTAGTTCGACCATTGTTTATAAAGACTTAATTTCTAAGGCTGCTTTGTTTAATAAAGACTATACACTTTTCAATAAATATATAATTATAATACAAAATACGACCACCATAATTATAGCTAGAGTCATTAATACTTTCTATACTTAAAGCTTTACACTAGGATTTTTCCTGTGTTGTTACTACAATGGGCGTATACAAAGATGAACAACGATGAATACACCCAGACGCAGAACAGGAATCTAAATCTCTCATGTCGGTAACCAAACTCGGCATTCACAATCTGTCAGAACGGTAAGACCACTTCACCCCGCGGGACAATGTCAGTACCTACATCTATGTTTCCCAACGTGGGACCCACGTCCCACAGGGGGCAATTTGATAGTCAAGGATATTAAGGTGGGGCATGGCCTAAAAAAGTTTGGGAATCACGGACTTACATGAAAACAGACACATAAATACATACTTTCTTTCAGTTATGTAATTTTTGGCAAATTTACAATGTATTGTAAAATATTTTTCGTTATTATAATCATGAGCTTATCTTTAAAAATCAAATAGTAAATCGGGATGCAGATGAAGACTTTGCTCGCGTTTCGCGTTCGGACTGATTTCTAACTTAACGTAACGAGTTACTTTATAAATGCAATGTTTTTCGGAAGCTCGCCATATGAAACCTATTGTATTTGATACCTTTCAGTAAAGTCACTTTGAAAACATCAGTGCGCGTGTCCGGCGCCTCGTAGCTCTGGAATAATTACATTTCAGCTGTTAAAGTAGAAATAACATTTGCAACTCAAAGACACGGTAGTTATTATGCAGCGTAACCCCCTCCCCCTCCCCGGCCACCGCGCCCCGCCCCTGCCCCGTGCATTGTTCAACTACAGTTAATCTAAGCGTGCACTCTACATCTGATACACGCCAGCATACGCAAAACAACATAGAGGCTGCATTGTGTTGCATTATCACGCCTTTTCTCCTTAGCTATGCTTCTAACATTTAAATTATGATAAAGATATTGTGAGGAATATTATTTAAAATAAATTTAAGAGCCGAGAGTGAAATGAATAATGTAGAAAATATTACGTGCGCAGTATAATGGGCTTCTACGTCTTTACTTGTGGTAAAAACTGGTTTAAAGGTATGGTGTTAATTTAAAAAGAGTTTTTAGATTTTGGTTTATGTTAATTAACCACATTCACATTATAAACTTTAAATACGCAGTTATTTCGAACTTTTTCAGAGTCTGTGTATTCAATTGTGTCTTCACGACTTGAATATTAATGTCATGCAGGTTAAAGATGGTAAATAACCATGAGTGGTTTTACCCGGAGGCACCACTGTAAGACTTATTTCTGCCTTAAACGAATATAAAGTGTTTGATATAAATTTAAGCTCGATTGTGTTCTGGTTTGAGGATGTGATAACGGTGACAATCTTCCAAGGTGTACCGATTTATTTCCCAGGGCTTTGGCTTATGCGGAAATTTGCAAGTAAGAATCTAACTTTAACTGGCTTTTACTGCACATGTAAATGGGCAGCAGATACCACTTACTATAACGTAGAATGTATACTACTTCAATTAAATATAAAATATACGACTATAAATTGAATATAATTGATGACCCGCGTGGCGGAGCGGTCAGCATACCGGTCTGACACGCAGTGGGTCCCGTGTTCGATCCCCGGCCAGACAGAGACGTGAATGATGAATTTAGATTTCTGTTCTGGGTCTAGTTGTTTGTGTACTCGTCTTTGTGTGTTCATGGCACCCACGACACATGAGAAAATCCTACTGTGGGGCCATGAGTGTAGGAAGCGTTAAAAAAACCAGGAGACTTACATTTTTACCATGGAGGTGGCTTCAAATCACAGCTCTGCTAGTACTGGTGCTGAGAGATGTACTTATATGTAAAATAAAATGTCAAAGTTTTATGACCAGTCTACTGTAGTCAATTCTAAATAAATGTGACATAAAAAGGGATTCAAACAAGAAACATACAATTTGCAAATGTTTTTTTTTGCGTCTAGACATTCTTCGAATCGATTAAAACTTTTTGTCAAAGTTTTGGTATACAAGTAAGTTTATAAGTGAAAAAGTTATAATTTCAATATGTTATTGTGGATACAATATATTGGTTTGAATTATGGAAATATATTTTTTTGGTTTGGTAGAATTTAGATTATATTAACATCGTCTTCAAACTCTGAATAAGTTGGGTTACTTAACACTCTACCTCGCGCTTTGAAACTTATATTCGCAGAAAGTCTCAATGACTATTATCATCTATCCTAAAAAAGGAATGTTAAATGTTTTATAAACTATTGTAAAATACCGAACCATACTTTTAAACGATAAAAGCAATCCAGAGTACAAAAAGATAGGCATCACTTGTGAGGATAGTACTTGCGCCAGTGGCGGCAGTAGCCAATACCGCTGAGAGCAGCTCGTCTGCGACCATCGTCGGCATCTTGGCGACCTTTGTATCGTGTTATAGCGTATTTTGCAGTTCTGCTCGAGCTGTCGATGAAGGCACTTCAGCTGTTCATGATAAAGTTAGGATTACACTGGGAGACATATATTGACCAATATAACGCTTGAAATTGAATTACATGGAATGCGGCAGTTTATTACAATTAGTAAAAAAATTGAATAAATATACATTAAATAAAGTTAAAAAAAAAATTAAATCGTTTCAGTATATTATTAGATTTTTTACAGTTTTATTAGAAAACCCTTTATCATGTAAAATTATTATTAGTGCGTCGTCTTGACACATCTGATATTCAGAAATCACTAAGTCAATCATGAAAAGTTATCAGAACCAAACATGTATGCAAAATTTTACTGAATTAACTGAATTGGAATTCAGTTAGAACATTTAACTCTATATACTAACGTACCTACTTACAAGGCAGGTTAAATGTATCTAATAACAAATGAGGTGTTTTTATATGTTTATAAATAACTAAATTTAATAAAAATTACATAATTTTATGAGTAGGTTGCACACATGAGTTCCCAGTGTGACCAGGTTTCCCTGCGGCGACTTTGCTGTTGTTGCAACAGCTCTCGCACTTTACATCACGCTCCGCCGTCACGATAACTACACAGCTTCGTTATTCTGCATCTTAATACACTACTACAAAATTGAATATTTAAGAGTTTGCTTAAACTAGAAGCTATTATTTTAAAGCAGGGGCTTATAAAATAACATATAGTAGGTTGTTATAGTTCGCACATGTATTGTGTGAAGAACGATGATATTACGAAAATAAACTTTTACTAAAAATGTTGGATCCATTCTTTCAGCCTTTTCAGGTCAACTGCGGGACATGGGACCTTTTCTACCAGAGGTATTTTCATAACTTCACCGCGCCTGGCATGCGTGTTGTGTGCGTTTTGTGTATACAGGAAGAAGCTGCTGTCAGTCGCCTAGATTTTGTTCTTCACTTCTACAAAATGCGCGGGAAGAGAGGAAGTGAATTTTAATACCAAAACTATATACGCGGCAAGTATATTTTTAATGTGAAAAAACGAATAGTTGGTAAGTAAATCGGAAGTTCTTAATTCGTAAGAAACTTAGCGTCCAATGCATCATTGTCTTATCATTATTGATCCACCATCATGAAAAGTCAGCATTTAGTTTTACAGATTTTAAGTTCAAAAGCTTGTGTACACATTTACATTTTATTCGTTGTGTCTACTGTTTCAAACGATTTCTTTCTATTCAGACGCTAACCGCAAACAAAAACTTGACAAAGTTGTTGCAAGCGGTGCGAAGTGAACGGGCTCCACTAGAGACCGCAATTCCACTTTATACGTGCGATCCTATTCACACTATGCCTTCCCCGATATCTAGGGATACGAAAGAATAATCCTACGGGATCAGAGTTTAAAGTTCAGACCCACTACGATAAACAACTTTTACGTTGCTAGCAAACCGTGCGAGGGATGCTAATAATTACTACGAGTAATATTCAATTCACTAAAATTAAGCGCAGAGGCGGTTAATAAATCGAGCTTATTAAGGAATACGGAAGTAGAGTTAATAGTTTAATTAAACAAGGAAACGATTAATTGAACGTTATGAGACAATTAACTGTTAATATCGCGATGTACTTATTTACGATATGACAGATAAATTACTTCGTAGTAAAAATGAAGGCTGTACTTCTCAAGAAACGCAAACACAAACCATTATAATTTCAGTTCGTTGGTGTAATAGTTTAGATCTTTTTGGCCTGAAAGTTATTGAAGGTTTTTTTTGTGCCAGTCAAAGTCAGGCTAAATCTACTCGCAAAACAAGAAATTATAAAAACAAAAAACACAACTTTGAAACTGAGTTGCGTTTTTTCTTGTTTTTGTAATAATGTGTCTTATTTCATGCTTTTTGTGAGTTTTCGTTGAACTCTAGGTATATAAATGTACCTATCTCTATTTACAGGCGCAATTTTTAAAATAATATAGCCTATTTTACTCTGCCAACTGAGATGATTCTAGTGATAGCGCATATATCACAATTCTTCAAGCCGTTTGAGCTGCAGCATGTGTCAAAGAAATGAACATAATACTTGCATACAAACAGGGACACATACGTTTGAAAAACATAACCCTCTTTCTGACGCAGTCTGGTAATAATATAAGTAAGTTCACCTAGAATGAACAACTGGAAAGAGCAGTTATGGGAATGTCAAGCATGTTTAATTAATCAATAAAACAAAGGGACGAGAGCTTTTACGCGTATGAACTTGTTCACTTAATGACATTAGAGGTTTGCCGTGTTGTAAAATTCATGGCTTGAAGTGTAACGAGGCGGGCGTTACGCGGCCGCACCGATTCAGACAAGTGAGGGTAAAAAATTAAAAACTACGCTAGTTGTTTTTATAATTATTGAAATAATTTATTTTATCATATACACTGACAGCCGAATAGTTGAAATATCATTGCTTTACGGTGAAGGAAAACATCGCGAGGAAATTACACACCGGATAGTTCTTTCAAAAATAAATGTTCCAAGGGTGTGTACAGTCTATCAATTTTACATGGCCAGCGCGGTGGACTATGGACTGAAACTCTCTTAATCTGAGAGAAGAGTCATGCTCAGTAGTGGAACAATAACGGGTTAACGATGACATCATTTTATAGTATCTGTATAAACTATTTGGAGGAAAGTACGAATAGTCGAATAGGCTTTTACGTGTTTAAAATACATTGAAAGGTCTGATTAATATCTTTTGTTAATAATGCATTTGTAAATTATGTACATTACAATGTTTTATTCACTTTGGAGTATTATATATTTATGTTAAAGATCTAAGATCGAACTCCTTAAGAATATGTCCAAAAATCCTTGTCTATTGCCTTTATGTTAATTTGGGCGTAGCATATGGGAGACCATATGTGAAGGGTAAAACGGGACGATTAGTACACAGTACAACAGTTAGTTAGGACCCTTAGTTACCGTTGAAATGACGCTATCAAAACTTGCTAGAAGCAAGTCCGTATGTCAAAATTATTGGTTATTCCTATGTCAAGTAGTAAAAAAAATGTTACATGTGTAGTAATTTGTTAAATGTGACATACATCCATCCATTCATTACCTTTTAAAGGTCTAGCCCTTGTTGAGCATAATCCTCCTTGAAAGGGGTTTGGTTAGTAATTATAGCAGTCAGCATGCGAGTTGGTGACCGTAGCGGGTCACAGGAAGACGTTGCGGCTTATTATCTGGATGTTCTCCCGTTATCGGTATACAGGAAGTAGTGCTATTGCGTTTTTCAATATCACTAATACTACAGAACAAGAGAAAATAACATGAAGAATCAAATTTCGCAGAAACACCTTAAAGCATAACCGTAGATTTATTAAACTCAACGTAACAATGTGAGCACTCAGCGTTGTAAAGCAGATATTGAATTACCAGTAAAAAGTGGACGAAAAGTGGATGGCATCGCGAATTTAATTTCAAGTTTTTGTGCGGCGCGCGCGGGAACGTTCAGTGTTCACGGTGAGATGCCACAAAGAGCGGTAAACGGAAAGTAATTCGTGTTCGCGATGAAACTACTGAACGTGTTGTTGTGTTGCGGCGGGCGGCGGCAGGCGGCTCCCGGCGGCTTTAAGTGCGGACGAGTCTGAGTTTAATTTCAGCAGCCTCCCGGCCGTTGCGTTATTAAGGCGGCTCCACGGCAATATTCCTAATGCGTTAATAATTTTACGAGCAAGTATTATAGCTCCTGAACCAAGCTGAAAGAATATGTGCTGACAAGAAAAGCGATGGAATAAACGGCAGCAATTTGTACGCGAGGCGGTAGGAGCGACTCGTATCTACCGCGTGATTTATAAACGCTCATAGAATAGTAAAAGTCGTTAAGTAGCCAAGAGATTCTAAATAAACTGCTGCGTTATGTCGCTATGACTCGAGTTAATCAATAAAGTTCTGTATTTGTAAATAATCCTATCCTATGGCCCTAGTTTTACACTATTGAGCTATGAATACTTCTGAATCTTAACAAAACCATTTGATATAGTATTATGTAATATGTTTTTAACCTATTGTTTTGGTTTTATTTTATTATTCTAGCTCTATTCTACTATGCTTGATTCTATTACATATTCTAGCTCTTTCTTAGTCCTGTGAAAGCTTACGGCGTGCATTTAATACTTCCATTATCTACTGCAAAAATACTTAATCACTACCTGCATGCAAGATCCGTCACCAAGTCTTAAGAGATCTCGAACTTATTACAGAGGTACATATAATAATGCGTTCCAACATAGTTCTCAGAGGCAAAACATTTCTTTGATCGGATTCAATTAGGACTTCTATCATACATGAAGTCAGTTACGTTAGTTAGTTGTCGTTGTTGTTATTTAGATGTCCATAGACGTCGGTGGCCATTGACCGTCACACGGGTTGCATGCTACTACTTCCATTGCATACCAAAATTGTAATAAGGTCCAAAAGATAAGCTTTACTCAAAATGAAAAAGGGGACTGATATAAGTTACAACGCCTCGTTTCGCCTGCCTTATGAACATGGCGCTATATACAAAGACCAGGCACAAATATTAAATCTGCTACTTATTTATTAACATGTTTATTAGTTTAGCATTGCCAACCACGTGAATATATTTTAACATCAAAAGATATCCTTAATATTCGGTGTGTAATCATATAAAATATAATTTCAAGTGGAAAGTGGTAGGTGGGTTTCGAGAGGGATCGGAGACGAACCATAAAAGGTTCTAAATTGTGGTTTGTCTCCTGCTATGGATTCACACCTATTTCTGACTAATAACAACAGCTTTAATTGAAGCTAAGATTTGGTTTGCAGTATGTGATAAGAGGTACATATATAAAGTATTCCAACTTAGTTTTTAGGGGAAGTAACGCATCTTCGACATTCCAGGTGACTCTATCTGGGATTCATTACTGATGTGCTTGGTGGCAATGACCTCCTACCATCAGGCAGATTGCTTGCATTGTATGCTTGTTTGGTATTTTAAATCCATAAAAGATCTTTTATAAGGTTTATGTATCCTATTCATGCGAGATACTGTCATGTTCCACTACAATTATTAAGGTTAAAACTTCATAAGGTTTGCAATTTGCACCATCGTTTCAATTATTTTCATGCCCACTGCATAACTACTCTGTACGTAAGGAACGTAGAAAATATTTAGAGTAATCTTGGATATTTTTTTAAATTTAAAAATGTATATTCTGATAAAAATGTACCTAGATGAAAAATGATTAAAATGACGTTCGAAAAATATATTTCACTCTACGAGAGAAGAGTCTGTACGTCAACTTCACCGAAAAATAAAATATACGCTCGCCGGGGAATTATCACGATTGCATTAGCGTATTTAGTAGCAGAGGAACTTCGCGGCGTATGAGTGACCGCGTTGGCGGCGCGCCAGCGGGTCGCGGGTATACCACCCTTATTTATGGGGCTATCTACCCATCGCCCCACGTAAATGCCATGAATTCCAGGTTAGATAACGGCCTAATATAAAAAAAATGGGACTTCAGACAATAAAAACTTTTAGCATACATCTTTTATTACATATTGCCAAAATTACTAGAACAATATAAAATAGATATACCTATATGTGAATCTCATGTTTCTGTATGAATCGTGTGTATTTTCTAAGCTCATATTTATTCCGGACGCAAAACATGAAAATCCATTTGAAAAATGTTGTCTACCGATTTGTTTACATTATTGCTGAAAACAGAAATAGTGTGTATTTGGTAAACATAGAAAATTTACAAGATTACTCGTTTTACATAAGTAAGGTTCGTGCATACATTAAAAACTCGTTTACTGCGAGTACACGAGCGAAATATTGAAGACGAGTGTAATGGGAAGCTAACAAACTTTTGAATAAGTTGAACAAATTGTAATAAGTTTCAACTTTTTAAGAGTAGGTCACATAAGCTTGAAGCTAAAAAAAAATAAACTAGCATTCTCACTCAGTGTGCTCCCAAAAGGTTTAAAATAGCTTGTAATGCCTCACTCAGGATCGGCGAGCGTCTAAATAGTTCCGTAAAGCAGCTACCAGGGAAGGTAAACTGACCCTAAAGCGAGCATCGCATCTCTTAGCTTAAAAGCTCTTTTACGAGTTTTATACAGTCAGGAGTAGTCAAACTTTGCCCGAAGCACAATGAAATTGTAATATTCGTTTTATTATCTCGCTTTGTGTTGGCGACCAGAAAACTTCAACACGTGATTTTAAAACTTTTAATCCCTCGCGTTATAATAAATCTGTAAATATCAGGCAGATATCGTACATGTCAATAAATATAGATAATATCAATCTGTACAATAGTTTTCATTTAAACATTTTAATACCCAGCCATTACAAATATAATTATTTTCATAATACAAAATATAATGTAGATAAGTGTATGCTAAGGTTATTTTACGTTGTCACCATAAAACGGTGAGTAGTTTTCCATACCACGTATCGGGAGGCGGCGGCCGCATGTACTCCGCGTTGGGCTTCGGTCGCACGTCGTCTTTCGGGGTCTCCCTGTCCAGGCTGACGTACGACTTTTTCACTCCAAACTTCATGAACGCCTTGTACGGAAAATAGGTTGCTACAGCATTGTTCCATCTGAACAGTAAGTTGAGGACGTAACGGCCTACTTCAGTATCGTATATCGTTAACATAATATTGTTCAGAGCGAGGCGGTATCTCCCCGCGAACCTCAACTGCTTGTACGCGGGAGCGGTCTCGATGCGGTCGAAGTCCTGCGCGTGCAGGCGGCGCGGCGCGCGCGCCGGCAGCCCGCTCACGGCACTCTTGTACATTAAACTCGCTGTGTCTACACCTGAAAATGTCAGCAAGAGTACAAGTGACATTTAGTTTCTGTATTAAAGACGCCAACTGAGCAAAGCAATGATTCTTTATATCTGTTAGTTCTGCTTTAAATTATATCATCTTTGAACTTGTTCTCGAAAATGGTAGTTTATGAAAAAGTTTGATTCACTCATGTATCTAAAGTTTGATTAAAATTTATTAACATCCACCATTACCTGTACCATCTGTTTTCCCATTGAGATGTTCTTTTAAACGCTTTTGAAGTGCAATTCTATCCGCTTCTGTGTATACGTATCCAGGAACTTCTGCTAAGTACCTAACCCAGTACAACATGGAGCTAATTTCGATGTTCGTGTCGACGGTGGCCAGACCGTTCAGTAGAGCTCGTGCCATGTGCTCGAAGTACTCTGGAACGTTCTCGAGGCACGGCGCGAATACTCGTTCCTGGATCATGCGGCACACTGCACGTGTCTCATCTATGTTCTTCCGACATATGTTGTACCTGAAAAGTACTAGAGCATAGAATGCAAGGTAAATCGCGTTATTAACCGACTTCCAAAAAGGAGGAGGTTCTCAATTCGTCTATATTTTTTTTAGTGGTTTCGTTTATTTATACTGCTTATAGATAGATTTTGTTATGATAATACGTCAAATATTTTTTCATTTCCTTTTCGTCTCTCCAACTGAGAAATAAATCACATAGTTTATTTTATAGGTTCACTTTTATATCCCAAAAACCTAAGTATAAGGATAAGTGGCGCGAAGTGTAAGTCCGAGTGGAGCTAGTTATAAAAAATGTAGTCATCACAGTCTCAGTTATTTCCTCAATAGTTTTTATTACAATATGACGTATATTTTTAGGAAGTAAACAAATAAATAACAAAGAAAATAATGAACGAACCTATCTTCCAAGCCAGTCATGTATCCGACAGTCCTAAAGACGTGATTGTAGCCTTCCCAGTCGTCTTCCCTGCGCTGCCTGATGGAGAACTTGTCGGGCTTGAGCACGCCGTAGCCGATGAAGGACATGAGCGTGAGCGCCAGGTCGCGCTGCGAGACGCCGGCGCGGCCGCGCAGCGCCGCCGCCTTCGTGGCGCGCACGTGCCGGCTGCGCGCCGTGCACAGGGACTGCCAGGACCTAACGTAAAGTCTATTTAAGTATGCATATTTGGTCATAGTTTTAGCGTTGACCTTTGACGTATTTAGACCGTGAAATTGTTTTTGAAGATGTAGAGTCCTAATTAATTTGTTGACGTGTTCTGTTGAGGTTAATGGTATAGAATGCAAGTCTCTTTTTGCGATCTGATTTATTGTCACGGATTACACGTATATCTATTATCGAAGGAGGGAGGTGACTGCATTCCCGGTCGCGTCGCTAGTTGCAAGTGCTGCGTGTGCACATTACAGTTAATTGCGTCATGCTGTGAATCCTTACAAAGACTTAAAGTAATTAAGTGGTCCTGAAAAGCTCAGTTCGAGTACTATATAAACATCATAGTATCAAGTACGAAACAAACAACAAGTTGTATATCCTTAATCGTCTTTGATCTAGCTATCAGAGGTATGGGGTGAATATTCAAGTATTGAGAAATGTCAAGGCATTTGTAAATGCTTTCAGGTTTTTTTTTCAGTTTTTACATTATAATATGCTCTTCTTACCAGCTAGAAGCGTTTGCATATAAAATTGGGTACAGATTTCAGCAGTGACCAAATGATCACTTTTGAAATCTGTACCTGTATGTACTCGTATGTTCAAAGTTAAAAAAATGCGCTAGAACAGTTAATCAATGTTTAAAATCAATTATTAATCTGAAATATTGTCTATCAAATTACGTATTTGAAATCAAAACCTGCAGTCTGCAGGAAAAAACGTTTATATATATATATACAGGGTGTAAACGACAGCGTACCGAATATTAAAAATATGGATTCCTGACACGATTCTGGTGCTTATGGCGTTG
>DWNE01004168.1:0-15576 GCA_018249875.1 Cecropterus toxeus
TGCATTACACTGATTTGTCAAAATTAAAATCATATAATGTTATGAACGTAGCAATTATTATTTACATTGCAAGGTAACGTCGAAAACGCAGTCGTAAAGATGCAATGTACTTCACAATGTATGAAAGAAAGAAAGAAAGAAAGAAATGATTAAATATATATATTATAATATTTAATATTATAAGAAGACATATGTATAGGCGAAAACATATACGGCGATCGTTTTAAAGTACTCAAACTACTTTTGTATTTAAGAACGTACGTACTTTACTTATTTTTGACCAGGTGGTAGAATCAGTGTAGTTCAAAAGGGCCCTGGAGTCAATAAAACAAACGAGGTCTAAATTCAGATATCTTAACATTCATCGCTGGAACTATTTACTACAGTGTTGGCACATCAATATACCTGCAACGGAGTCGGGACTGATTGGGACCGGCCGACTGAAACTGCAGTTCGTTCCTTTTTTACCTTTGTATTGACGCTGTGCTAAAACTGAAAGAATAAAACCGTGGAAGGACTGTATTTTTTGAATCTTACTAAAATACGAACTTTTCTTGTTGACATTTTCTAGGCCTGTGGAAGTATAAATTCTAATTATTTGATTATTAGCAAATTAATGAAGTTGATGCTTCCTGAAAATTTGTAACATCAACTGTAGATACTACTATTGATTATAATAGACTTATTTACCGCTATGGGTTAAAAAATACAAAAATAGCTATTTATATTTATAATATTACAAAAGATTAATTTAGCCTATGACTTAAAATTTAAATGAACAAAACTGCTCACTGTTAACAGATTACAAACAAGCTTACAGTAAGCTTGATGGAAAGTAGACAATACGAAATATGGTGAAATTATATTACGATAATATATTATAATATAATTTTACTAGGTGATAGAACCAGTGTAGTTCGACAGGGATACCACCGTCACACCTATTTCTAGCGTGGTGCAATTCTTGCGGTTCGCAGAAAGGGTATGGTTGAAAACTTAGGAATGCCTATTTTAGTCTTCGGGAGTAGCAACGCATCTGTGATCAGATGAAGAGTATTATAGATGTCCTTGGGCGGAAATAACCACTTACGATCAGGTCGACCACGAATGTCTTTCTTCTCCGCAGGACTAAGTTATAAGGAAATCAACTAAGTTCGAACGCCTTATAGACGTATAGACTTCGAGAGACGTTCGAACTTAGTTGAACGGTAAAGGGTTAAGTGGGTAGTTTTAGCACCTTTACCTTTGCTTTCAAACATTATTTTAGCATAGGTTTATGATATTATAAGTAAGTAATTCTAACGTCTTTTGTAAGCACATCCTAAACCCAATGAATACTCAAGACTACCTCATCTTGTACAAACACTAATCTGCTTGCTCGGTATAACCCTAAACTGCATGTCGGGCTAATTCCACCCCGTCACGCTAAGGCATGCAGCGAGAGGCGCATCGTGTTCGCGCATAATGCAGTTTACCGAGTATTGAGACCCGCTACGGAAATGATCCGCAGCGATTTAGTGTTAGACCTCTAGTTTGTATGAGTTTGGGAACTGTTATGACAAGGGGTCTATTGTACCAAGGATTATCTAATATGATAGAGGAAAACCCGGCATCGCTCGGGTGAAATGTGATCCATAATACACAATGTTTAAACTACATGAAACGTTAAACTAAATGAATTGAATTGACGAACCGCGTGGCGGAGCGGCCACTACAACGGTCCGACGCGCAATGGATTCCTAGTTCGATCCTTAGTCCTTGTTCTGGGTGTTTGTGTATTCGTCTTAAAGTGTCCAAGGTACCCACGAAAGGAAAAAAATATGAAGACAGAGTTTGTTTCTTCTGACAACTCAATTAATAAACTGAAATAGACTTCATGTAGAACCCCTGTTCTATATGAAGTTGCTTACAAATGTCCATGGGCGGCAGTAACCATCAGGTGGGCAGCTTGCTCGTTTGCTACTTCATATTTATAAAAAAAATGGCTCTTTTTCACACTGAAAACTCTGTGTCATCACTGAGTATGATATATCATATGAGTATAATTAGATAGACCGTTTAAGCTATAAATCGTGCTAAAGAAAAGGACATATATACATTTGTATAAATATCTTGTATGTATGTTTATACATACATACATATGCTCGAAAAACTTTACCATTCATCTGACGCATTCGGGTAAAAAGGAAATTCGTAAACAAAATCCAAACTTTAAGGAGATACTGCAAATATAATAAATAAAATACTTTTGGTATACTGCTGAAAGCAAGAAAGATTAAGTTCGTAACTCGGCAACTTACAATTAAGTGTCGGGAACAGGTAAAATAATATTAAAATAAACTTTCGCAAGTTTCGCATAGTGGCGTGTGCTTGGCAATGTCGTGTTATACGTACTCGTATATAACTTGCTTTTGGACTTTTAGTCTTTGCAAATCTTCCTCATTATGCTTTACTCATTATACACTTGAAGGTGTATTATAAGTAGAGCATTAAGGTAGTTAAAAATAGAGTAAGAACGATTTGTTGTAATCTTAATATTATGAATGCGAAAACTTGTAAAGACAAAGGACCGATAACCGATAAGGAAGAAAGATCGTCCAGTAGTGACCGCGTTTAGGCAAAAGGAGCACAGGTCGACCCCGACCAGATGGACCGATGACCTGAAGAAGACAGCGGGGAACAGTTGCATTCAGAAGGCACAGGATCGGTTGGAGTAGCGCTGTTTAGGGGAGGCCTATGTTCAGCAGTGGATCTCGAAAGACTGATGGATGGATGAAAGCTTGCGAAGATATCTGTGTTTGTTATTCTTTGACACGAAAACTACTTGGATATCGGTAAAATTTGAGACACAGATAGTTTATGACCTGGATTAACTTCAGTACCGTCAGTGTGAACGCGGCAGTGGCCACTTACCATCAGGTGAACTCTATGCTCGTTTGCTATGAAAAAAAGAATCTAACCCAAATTTTAATGTAGAACAATAATTTTATACTGCGATTTACTTGGGCAGAGATAAATCCGTAACGTTGTGTGACAAATTTTCGCAATATGTTAAATATATTTCAAATATTTTTTTACTATTACATAAAAGAACAGGAAACAATATTGACTTACTAAGAAACCTTTTCCAACTTCGGAAAAGATCCACAAGAATTACCTGCCGATAAACTTTACGCGATCACCTTTTACGATGTGAAACTTCCTTTATATCTCTATAAAGGCAGGGACAGACTATAAAAGGTTTATTACCCTAAATATTTGCAGTTCAACTACGTTGATTGCTCTTATATTAAAGTAATGGAAATGCTGCTTGTTTCTGCATAATAATGGCAGTGTGCGCCATTTTATTCTGGTCTGGTCTGGTAAGGGAGACATACTTACCCAAGGATTTTTTATACCTAAGCTTAACGATAAGGCAGACGGGCTACCCGATGGTAAGTAGTCACCGTCGCCGGGAGTCGCCAACGCATCGCCGGCTTTGAAGGAGAACTCTTTTCACACCTTTTTCGAAGAACCCCATGTCATAGCGCACCGGGAATACCTCAGGAGGAAGCTCATTCCACATCTTACACGTCCGTGGCAAAAACGAACGTGCAAATCGAACCGTAGAGAACCGCCACGAGTCCAGCTGGTGTGTATGGAACTTCATCCTTCGGCGAGTGGTGCGGTGAAGGAAAGGTGACGTAGGCACCAGGTCAAATTCCTGTGGCTTCGTCTGTTTGCTTCACATTTACGAGAGAATGAGTTTTCTATGTGTTAATCCAGGTCATAAGCTATCCGTGTTCCAGTTAATTTCTGTGAAATCTGACCAGTAGTTTTTGCGTGAAAGAATAAGAAACACACATGTTTACAAATTCTTGCATTTATAATAACAATAAGATGTAATGTCGCGCACAACATACTCTAATAACGTTTAATTTGTTGTCCGCTACCGCTTATCGCGTCGCTGTTCACTGTATCCCAAACCTTACCCTCGGGGCGAAGGGGCGAAGATATTCTCTTTATATCAACGCTCTAATTGATACTGGCGCGCGTTAATTTCTATCTCAAATGTTTTTAAAGATTTTTCTCAAAAATCCCGCAGAACGCTGCCGATAATGCTCGGTGAGTCAGGAGTTATCTTTCTTTTTATAATTCTGATAGAACGGATTCATTATTTCTGGCTACAAAGTTGTTTTATATTGTACAGGATTAATTCGTTTTAAGAATCTATCGTTTCACAATAACTGTCATATGTTACGAATATTGAACTTTTTTCACGATGTATACACGTAGTAAGTATGTCTGTCTATCAAAACGTGCTGATTTAGGTAACATCAAAACTCAAAATACGAAAAATAAAATCTGAAATGTTCCTGTGAAAATTGAAAAATGTAGTTTTCTATTTTCATTCATTCCATCTATTGTTGACGCATGTTTGCATTCAAAAAGATAGCCCTCTACCGAGGTCTTCAACCCGCAAATGTCGTTAAAAAGCAAGCGTAACCAAAACTACTCAGTTAAAAAAATACACCGCGAAAAAAATTTAAAAATTTCGCGTCTCCATTCGTTACACAAAAACGCGAACTAACGCCGCGCGGGCCTGTATTGTATAAAACACTTGGCTTTTTAATTCGTACCCTGTTTGCTACCCTTCGTTTAATTAAAAAAAATACGAGACCGTATGTAGGCGTCAATCCACGAGCGGTGGGCAAGAAGTGTGAGAATCTACGTAAATAAGCTAAGTAATACTGGAAAAGGAATTACTACCCGCTGCTAGCGGGGTAAGGAACCGGATATTTCTTTTAGCTGTCCAAAGAACCCCCCGGTCATAATGCCCTAGAGGGTGAGGGGGGCAGATATAAAGATACAGGCCCCCACTTATCCCGGGACCATACCCGGTCCTTTTCCTTTTATAGGGGGTGTGTATAAAACCGAATCGCCCGGTTTTAGCTTCGCTAGACGGTTACGAGCGGGGCCGGCGGCGGCGGTCGCATTATGCCGACGGAACGGAGCTATATCTGATGCGGTTATGCCCCCCTGGTACTTGGATACAATGTCTGCCGATGGCTTTGCCCGTTTATTAGTGGCCCGGTGACGAAATGCCAATAAAAATTGCCGACGATAATTCATAAACAAGCGTTTTGATGAATCCACCAAAATTTGAGGGTCGAGTGGAGTCGTTAATTAACATTTTACGATAATTAACCACATCTAAAAGTCTTACTGTACGTGTATCTTAATTTTCTATCTTATAACAGTTTAATTACAATTTTTATAAAACTCCAATGAAAGTATTTTCACTACAAAAAATCGCTATAATCCGGTGTACCTACTGATTTTTATCTACTAATAATAATTGTAGAAATTAATTAAAGATTTTTTATCTGGTCTGGATTAATGACGGACGATCCTTTTAAAAAACTATTCAAACAGTTTGAATAGTTTTTCAAGTTTTGATATCAAATATAGCTTTCAGTATCGATGGTATTCATAATATAAAATTATTGAAATTAATTACGTTTTGGTATTTTTACTTCGGAGATAAATTTAACTATTCTGCTTATCTTTATTAAAGAAGTGCCAAAGAGCATGCAATTAACCTAATGGTAAGTGGCAACTGCCGCCTACGGTCGTCTATTATTACTCAGCTACCTCAGAAGACTAAGTTGGAACGTCTCGTATAAGTGTCTTCCTTACCATACCAGACAAGGTCACAACAGCGCTTAATAATTTTGTTGGGTCAACCTTTAAAATTTTACTGTTATCAAATATCGAAGTTTTAATATTCCAATGCAAGATTTTGAGACTTACATTCGATGCAATGCAGGATAATTAGAGTTAGGGAACTTGATATAACCGTAAGCTCTACCAGTATGACTAGCTTGATGTCATTAAGATCATTAAATTTTACCTACGATAAACAGGAGACGTAGAATTAATGGTTGATAACAGAATGATCAAATCTTTTTTACATGGTATATCAATGGCTAAAAAAACTGGTCAATACCAAATCTCATGTTGCTGGATGGAGTTTTACAAGATCTGAAAACTCTGGGCGTGCTAAGAAGGGAGAAAGCCCAGCATAGATCGAATGTGAATAATATTCTAGATCAAGGTTCACCTGTTTCCTGAATTATGATATTAGGGTTAAATTTGTAAACTACAACGTTAGGTTTTGTTGATTTTTTTCAATTTTTTGCACAACTTTACATTTTTTTCTTTTATAAGAACCTTCTCCTCGCAGTAACGAACTCAACAAAAATGCGAAATCGGTCCAGCTGTTCACTCGTGATGCGCTGATCAAGGGAAATGGAGATTCATTTTAATATATGTGTAAAGATTATACATATTTATACTAACTGGCGACCGAGTTCCGCCGGCGTAGTAGCACTTGCGCTGAGAGTTCGGATTTAGTTCCCGATGAGAGCAAATGTTTGTGTTTTTACAGAGTTGTTTGTGAAATTGAATTTTTATATGTGTGTGAACTCTTGTGCCATTTCGTGTTTAAAGTTAAACATTTTTCGAAGTAATTGGAGTTCAAAAAGACTGTCTAGATTATCCATATGCACGGTAGAACAAGTGTATTTCAGCTGGAGAGGTACCACCGCCACACCTATTTCTAGCGTAAATCAGTTCTTGCGCTTTGGTGGAAGACTGTACTTGACGGTTAATGTATATGTATATGAGGCAACCAACTTAGTCCGCGTAACATGAAATGCATCATTGATCGACTTCATATAGAACCCCTATTCTATACGAAGTTGCTTACAGATGACCATGGGCGGCAGTAGCTACTTACAGATGGACTGCATTTTTGTTTGCTACTTCAATCTGTCTGAAAACAAAAAGAGATCTAATAATTATGATACATAATTTTTTCTGCTATAAAGATATAGAAATCTACACTTTTACGAAGCACAAAAATAAAACTGAACATTTTTGTTGAACTTCTTATAAAGATTTGACGTCCTCTACTCTTCATTATTTTGTCTTGTAAAACATTAAATAATGATATTTATTCGTAGAAGTAGAATTCCCCGAGGTTTATATTTGGATTAGTGCGGCGGATGTGAACAGAATGCACTAATAGTCTCATTAGCTTCGTATAGGACAGCGCCAGGGGGCGTATGCGACTCCTAAATAGATTAGCGTTAACGATTTCTAATTCTTATTTTTATTAGAGAGAAAATGTTGTTTTGATGTTATTTACCCGACGGCGATAGAAGGTGGGTAATGTTTTTCGAGCATATGTGTGTATGTTTGTATGTATGTAAGTTCATTTGTTTGTATGTATGTCCATTTCTTTGGCACGCGCGTATGACATATCATTAGAATCGTCTCAGTTTGCATAGTAACATAGGCTATATATTTGTTCAAAATGGCGCCTGCATATAGAGGAAAAAGGGGAGGAAGGGATTTTTTTCTATTACGACACTATGGGTATCAAATGAAAGCTAGTAAATAGACCAATCTGAGAATATTGTAATAATTTTACTTGACTATTTTGACAAAAACTCAAATTAATATATATCATGAACAAAAATTTATTTTTATGCAGTTCGGTTTTTTTATGTTTTTAATGATGTTACTAGTTAGTCGCTTCATATTAATGAAGTAGCAAACGAGCATGCAGTCCACCTAATGGTCTTGATGCCCATGGACATCTGTAATCAACCCTAGAAAACATCAATCTTACTTGAGGTTGCGTTGCTTCTCCTGAGGACTAAGATAGCCTTGGATAAGTATGTCTCTCTTACTGGGGACTAAGTTGGAACGCCTCGGATAAGTATGTATACTTTACCACACTCTTCAGACCGTTGAGTGGCGGTGGTGCTTCTGGAATCGAACTACAAAGAGTTTTACCACCTTCAGCCTTGTTTTAAGGTCTTACTGTATTAAAAGGTAAAAGATACCCGAGTAATTGGATCGAAGAGTGGGAGAAGTAAGGCCGAGGGCGAATTGATAAACTTCGGACGCTTTTGACAACTTTCTCTATAAAAAGTCACAGACGCTTTGGTTACTTTATGACGTTTTTGATGTGAAACATCTATACACGCAGATAAACCTGGTTTTTGGCGTGGCAATGCTTGCATTTATTTTAGCGCCATCTGGTATACATTGTCAGAACTATTAAGTATCGAACAAAACTAAACGGGCTGCGGTGTTAGTTCGACTTAGTGCGGAGTACTGTTCGTAGATGGTAGTATTTTCATTATGCAATAGATTTAGTTTCTGTTACAATCTTTTCTTTTATGTATATTACTTGCACGAACACGATGTTTCAGATTTAGAGGTGTCTCCTGACTGCTTTTTTTTCTTCGCCGTTAAAGCAAACAGTCTTTATTTTTATTAATACATGCAACCTAAGTTTAATATGTAGGTTATGGGCACATGTAGTTGTTAGTCACGTGTTTAGTAATACTAAGTTACCACTTAGTATTACTAAACACTACCGTTGTTACTACTAAACTTACCGTACCGTGAAAACTACCGTTTTCCAGTAAAGATGCTACGTCTCGCTCTTTGACAGTTATAATTGAGAATGGCGTGGCAAAACTTTCTCCGGTCTGAGACAAGGTCTACTTGACGCGCCTTGCGACTACCGAAAACTGACCGTTTGCTTTCAAAAGTTCTACTCGAAGTTATACATAAGTTGGCAACTTAGAACTTAAACTAACTTGAACCATAGATCACATACAATAAGAGTAATTTTTTTACATGTACCATTCACCCGACTGATGACTGACCGGATTGACGACCATAGTGTCGGAGCGGTCACCATACCGATCTCACACGCAGTGGGCGCCGGGTTCGATCCTCGGCCAGACAGAAATGTGAATGATGAGTTTAGATTTCTGTTCTGGGTCTGGGCGTTCGTGTTTGTGTGTCCATGGCACCCACGACACAGAAGACAATCCTACTGTGGGGCTATGAGTGTAGAAAGCGTTTTTTTTTTGTAGGAGGCCTCCTGAGAAGGAGGTATGTCCATTTCTTTGGCACGCGTTACTCGTCACATATGATCATAATACTTTAATGTTCCTAATTTGATAGAAACTGATAAAAAGCGTTAAATTAGGTATATAATCAAAAAAAGAAACATTTTGTTTTTGTGTCGTATTTTTAACAATGTAACTTGATTATCTTAAATGGACTCTGACGACGGTGTGAATAATTAAACGCTATATTATTGACATTCGATGTTTAGAGATCTTCATTCAGATTACCAATAGGTTCTTAAAAGTTTCCACTTTTCCAACATTACGTGGCCTATCTATTCGACCATGGCCTTGTGCAAATAAATTCTGTTTACCAAACACTAAAGCAAACCGTAAAGGTCCGTAAAAATGTTCTTTTGCCAAATTCACAATAACATTAGGGGCGTAACGAACAAAATTAGCAGCCGCAAAGCCTTAATGTGAGAAGAATAGAATTGTTTGGTAACGTCTTAACATTACGTGGGAATATTACTTTGTACGGGGTCAGCTAGGCTTTATAAGACTATCAAGTCAGCCATATTCCGCCCAAACGGTCAGGGGGTTGATTGTAACGCGTGATATTAATTTCTCTTTATTACCAGGCTGATATGTGCTTACAAGATGTGAGTGAGTATGTTGTTTCATTATTCGAATGTTCGAGGGCCGTGGGGGCGAGGGGGAAGCCGTATAAAAACGACAATTTCCTCTAAACGGCGCGCCCGCGCCCGCGCCTGTCTCGCCGCGCCCTGCGTTGCTAATTAACTACCGCAACGGTTATGTCATCCTGGTACCCCGGGCGTAGGGAGGCTCTTTCATTCTAATTCAACTGTACCTCTTTTTTTCAGATCTAGCCTAGTTAGATGATATAAATGAATCACAATGAAGTAAGTCATTAGCGAAAAGTAATCTACAATAATAATTAAATTCAAAATTGACTTTTTTAAATTGGACTGTAAACAAAATTTATATATTTGTATTTTTTTGTGGAAGTCATATGAACTAAATAAACAAATAATATCACATTACATCATCAGAACATGCAGTATTTTTATTAAAAACCAAATCTTTGTTAACAGTAGGGAAAAGGGAAAAAGTATTTTAAAATAATATAGGTAGTTCTCGCAAGTATTTAATTCCATGCGAAGTTTTTCTGCGAATTTATACATTTAAAGTATCTACGTACGATACGATGTATAAAAATATTTCGCTTTAACAAAACGTATGTAAGAGAATATTCCGTACCATTCCTCTCGGAACAGCTTACAAATACGTAAACATTCCTATTTCTGATATACAAAAAGACCGTACAAATGCGCTCGGATTTGCGTTTTTCTTACGTAAAACCCGGTCCGTAGTGGAACTAATTAATGTTGAACGTATCCCTACGTACGTAGAGACGGAGAGGAAAAACGAACAACCTAACGTAAGATTAGTCTAATCGCATACGTAACGTTCCACCAGTGCGGCTACGTATAGTCTTTGAGGCTATGGATGCCTGGTACTTTAACCTACTTTTTTGTTATATTCTGCACCAATTTCACTGAAAAGCTGTAAAAAGGTTTTATTTTCACGACTTATTCAATTAAAAAAATCTGATTTGCCTTTATAGTCTTTAAAGTTGTTTGGTTATTTTCCCATATTTTAATGGTGGTATTACTCTGAGATTCGACTCTAGAAAAACATCCATATCTATTTCTGCCTAATAACAGATAACGAACACATACTTATCCGAGACGTTCCAATTTAGTCTTCACGAGTAGCAACGCATTGACCAAGCTCAGGTTAAACTCTGATCTTATTTGGTGTTGTTTACAGATGTCCATGGACGGAAATCGCCAAAATCAAGTAAAACTGTATGCTCGTTTGCTACAATATTGTAAAATAGCAACATTTCAAAAAAGATTAAACTTTTCGGTCGGAAGAAGCCTGAGTATCATTTCATTCAATCCTAGTCACTAAATTATCGTAGAGGTACACTGTTTCATTATAGTTAAAGATGTAACAGACTTAGTTACCAACGAGGCTTTACTTAGTCAAAAAGCAATCCATCTATTAGACGACTAGGACTCTATTTTGTTCATATTTGGAGTTACAGGCATTCATACCTACAGCAAGAGATAACATATTAGGTGTTAACCTAATACCTATTGCCCATTAGTTCTATTACTTATAGAAACAGTTATATACTCTGGTTTGATGCGTAGAAATAGGTGTGAACCAAACTACCGCTATACAAATTGGGTGTACTGTCACATACGTGCGAGGCAGTGGAGCGAGTACCTCAATATAGGCATAGTTATGTCGCAGCCCATGTGAATAATAGGTTGCATTAAAATACGCCTGGTGTGGTTTTAAATGACTCTTGTTTAATTTTTAAATACTTGCCATGTTTTAAGCGAATACTTTCCTATACAATATCGATACATAAAAAAAAGTAAAAGTTAAGTATTTTGTCTGTCTGTTTTTATGTGTAATTCATGTATAAGCTTCTTAATAATAGAAACGACTGTATCTACTTTGACGGGTCTTTCGTCTTATGACAGACTTTACAAAAAATAATATTTTAAAGGCTTTAAATAGAGAAAAGTTGTTTTTGATATTAAGAACAAAATTAATAATTGTATATATTTTTTTACTTCAAGCAAATAGTATCCTAAAGAGTTTGCAACACACAGTAAAAGTCAAATTGGCAACAAAGAGAAGGTTCAGTCGCGGGGCAGTCATCCGCATTGGGAAATGCAGAGCGATATTACAATCCGTTGCATTTTAATTCAGCCATATTACGATCCACTCGATGTTGATCAGGTAATCAATATACGTATAATAAAAATATTATCGGACTGTTGTGGAATAAATATAACCCTGTTGTCGCATATACACCTTATAGTCGCTATTCCTATTCGCTTATGGCTACAGTGTATAGTGGCCTTAACACAAATTTATTTTTTATATAAGAATGGAGTAACAAACGAGCATGCAGCCCAACTGATGGTAAATGGTTGCTACCACCCATAAACATCTATAAGCAACTTCATATAGAACAGTGATTCTATCCGAAGTCGATCACATATGCGTTGCTACTCCCGAGGACTAAAATGGTCGCCTCATATAAGCCGAGCGGATATTGAGTTTATAATGATTCCTTCAAACGATTACCGTTTACGTTTTCTCTCACACATTGATGTACATTGCACGTTTACAATCTCCGCCATACCTTAAAATGATTGGAAAACATGAACGATGATCGTTTTGAGAAAACGTAATAGGTAAACTCGTACTAATGACACCGGATAAATAAGGATACCGGTTTGAAAGGCGATATAAGGAAGCAACGTATTTATTATTAGGATTCTTCTCGAATGAAAACAAAGGAATGCTTAACACTGCCGATAAGTCAGAAATTGTAGGCATTCATAAAGTAAAAGAAATGAAGGTTATTTTATTGGAACAATATCAATCAAAGTATCATTTTAAAAGTTACCCTTGACAATAATTTGTTAAATTGCACCCAGCTATAGCGTAATAAAGCCAATTTTTCATTCCAGCTGCGACGGGTACATACGCAGTGCGTACACCCGGCTTAGTACTGTCATACCATCGCAGTTGTACATGTAGCTCTACATTATAAGCTATGTCGCAGAGTATTGTAGAAGCCGGTCGGAAATGGAAATGTCTACATAAAAATTATGTTTTACTAGTATTACAAACTACGTTTTATCAATTACGAGTAGCAATTAATGACATAGGTTTATTCCACGTTATTTAAATAATGTTTTTAGTTTATTAATAACTGTTTTATGAACAATTTGGTACGAATATATAGTTGTAACGTTAGCATAATAATTTAAGCTGTTTTTTTTCAAAAGGAGGAGGAGAATTGCATGAGACTAGTTATATATGATATATTTATACCAAATGTATATCAATATAAATATTGGATATCATGAAAAGTCCTAAAATCATGAAATTTCAAACTAAAATTTATTTAATATTACCAAAACAAATCCATGGGTATAAGGTATACCATACCTTTATATACATAAAGTGCAGTAGATACAGTAACCTTCAATCTAACACATTTAATTTGCTTGGGCACTAAATAAAACAAAACACAAACATAAAATTGGTCACCGACCGAAAGTTTGGTTTCAGTTTTGGTTTCGTCCAGTTTCGGCGAAAAATTTAGTTTGGGATTCGGCCAAATAATGGCCGAAATTTTGTGAATTATTGCGCGTCATTCTAACTGAATGTTGTTTTACTTTAAAGTTTATTTCCAAGAGTACCTAAGACTTTCCTTTAATACATTTATTAAGATTATACATTCATGATATAAAAATAAATTTGTTATATACTTTAATGATTCCATTTTTATTTAATTTATTAATATTTTACATACTACATACATACAAACAATTTGAAAATAAATGTGTTAATAAAAATACAGTAAATTTCAGATTCTCATAGTAATTACAGTATGTTTACGTAAGTTTCGGTTTCTGTTTCGGCCGAAACCGAGAGCCGGGCCGAAAGTTCGGTTTGAACTGAAAAACGGTTTTCGGTCGAACACAACATAAAATAAAAAAAAAAATAGGCTCTTCCTAAGCAGCCTCATCGCCTCCCCTCGCTGCCACTCACACATATGTAAATACAGATTACAATAATTACCTCTACTAGGGTAGCTTCAAGATGTTCAACTCAATTGCGGGCCGCGATCTCAACTCAATACTTTACGACACCGAATTACAGTTCAATTTTGAGTATATTAAGCATCAATTTATAATCAATGCGTTTGGTTTATAGCGAGCTAATATTATAAGTGGTGTTCATAGGTATGTATAGGTAGATTGGTCGATACTAATTGGTACGCAGCCGTAAGATTTAGTGCTAAGCGATGCGTCAATATTCTGATTATTCTATTCATACCGACTAAGCTCAGTAAGCTTATGATTGCCTGGTATGACACCTACAATAATGACGCGTGTAAGCATATATACCTAAATTTATCTTGGTCAGTTTAAAGATCTCCCTCCACCTTTGTAGTTTTGTTTCATATAATAATAGAACTAGTATACGAACTGCATGACTATCTGTTGGTACGTGGCTACTGCTGGATCATCTTTATCTATACTAATACATAAATATGAAATGTGTGTGTCTGTGTGTTACTTAATCACGCAAGAACCACTGGTCCAATTTACTTTAAATTTTGCATGGATGTAGCTTATTTAACTGGTCAGTGAATAGGGTACTTATGATTTAGATGTTATTCGCTATTTTAAGAATGCGACTGTTTTAGTGAGGACACTGCACCCTTTGGTTTGAAACTTACATACTTCCATCTATACTAATATTATAAAGAGGTAAAGTTTGTATGTTCGTAAGTTTGTAGGGGCTAATCTTTGGATCTACAGAACCAATTTTAATTTTTTTGTCACCAATAGAAAGCTACATTTTTCATAAATAACATGGGCCAGGATAATAGGTAAATAAAAAGTGTTTGACGTGGCAGTCGAATTTGCAAAGTAAGTCGGAGAAACAGCAGTTAAATGAGGACATATGATTGAGCTCTAGAGAAAAGTTGTAGATCTTAATAATAACTGCAAATAAGTCCGCGACAGCATATGTCTAACTCTTACGGTTAACTTAAAATAACCACTTTCCATTTTAAACAGAACAGTGAAAAATAGCAAACTTTTGAAGCCTTTTGGGAAGGTCCATATCACTTTTAATATACATCCAACGGTTAGCGAGTAAAACCTACTTTTTTGCCACGTAACCACTGGTATTTCAGCTCTCTGAAGGTATCAATCAGTTACATTAGAAAATCTTAAACCAGGAAAGGTTTAGGATAGGTTCTATACACATCCTTAGACCACCTATTTATTCTGAACGATTTTGAAATGATGATGCTGTCCGTACTTTAGACTTTGTAAAGTCATACATAGCGTAGTGGCTGATACAATTGTAACTGGTCTATAAGCTTAAGTAATATTTAATTGGGCATCGTCGGAAGATCCATGAGTAGCCATGGGATGGTTGCATCTTTGGAATTCGTACGGTACTAACACGACGGTATTGTTTGTTATTGTTGGAGGAAAATTTGAAGGAGGCTTTATGAGTAGTTTGTTTGGTTGGCAGAAAACCTTAAAGGACCAATAGGACAATGGTCTGTCTACAATAGGCCACTGGTCTTTTCTATAAAAAAACTTGCTCTGATTACTGTATTTCGCCAAGGAGATGTGAAACATCGTGTCCGTGCAAGTAATATGCATAAAAGACAAGATTGCGACGGGAACTAAATATATAGCATAATGAAAATAACGCCATCTACGAACAGTACCCCGCACTAAGTCGAACAACACCGCAGCTCGCTTAGTTTTGTTCGATACTTAATAGTTCCGACAATGTATAACAGATGGCGCTAAAATAAATAAAGGCAATCATTGCCACGACATCAATCAGGTTCACCTGCGACCATAAATGTTTAACATCAAAAATCTGAGCAAATTGTCTGAGATTGCAAATTGCAAGTGCCTTTTGTCAATATGAAGTAGCAAACGAGCAAGCAGCCCACCTGATGGTAAGTGGTTACTGCCGCCCATGGACATTTGTAAGCAAC
>DWNE01004169.1:0-15575 GCA_018249875.1 Cecropterus toxeus
GCAGCGCATCGTGTGTACACTATGATTATTAGTATGTAAAACGACGCAGCGACAGCGCTACGTCGACGCAACGCTGATGTAACGCGCCGTGTGGACCGGTACTAAGAGCGTCTGTCCGCCGTCGTCGTCGGACCGATGCCGAGACCGAGATTATCTCGGGACAACTTTAAAATGACGTTACGGCGATCGTTTGTCCACCGCGCTCGAACTCGCTGGTTCAATTTGTTCTAGCATTAATTTTTATGCAACTTTTATGGTTGAACACATCCAAACTCTAGAGGTTCCACTGCCGAACCTATTTCTGCCTATTAATAGCAGTGTTACTTTTCAACCCGTGTTTCTTTGGGAAAGTTGTTCACTTTCATGGTCTGAACCACTTATTTAAATTTGGCGAGAGGCCCAAAAATAACCCTGTAATATTAAATAGGTACTTATTAGCAATATTCACCCACCATCGCTTATCTATCCAATGTTTTTATATGTCTAGTGCAATAAAGAATTTCAATATACAATAAACCCACACCATCTCGTCACAGTTATAAGTATTTTAAATCGTTATTGTTTGGACTACCACATAGATATTTTCTGCTTCCCATCACTAGTCCGTCTGTCAAAAATATCAAGCTAACTTATACAGGGAAGCCAGTCAATAAATGTATGTTCCAAAGTTCCTTTAGAACTCAATACATTTCTGGTAACATAGTACAGTCAATGCATTTATCGGGTCATTGCATCGCGTACAGTCGAATACACCTGTGTCTGTTTAAATTAGTTACTGCCATTTGTATGTAAATCATTTACGTACCAATGTTTGTTGTTGCACCGATTTATTTCAAATGTGTTAGCCACGGAACTAACTAAATAAGCTACTAAACGATATAAAACATCTGTTGAAATAGTTTATTTGAACGACAATGAAACGAAAAACGGGTTCTATTGTGCCGTACCCGGAAGGTTAAACGGAAACCTATAAAGCCAGAGTCCGTCTGTCTGTAACAGACATATCTCTTAAACAGTAATAGAAATATGCTTGAAAGTTTTATAGATTGTATATTAATATAGGTGTGATAACATTAAATGTTATGAATAGAAAAAAAATGTATTTATTTAGGAAAATCCTTAAATAAGGAAATACAAGACATACAATACAATAAAAAGTAAAAAAATACTAGTAAATTTGGTCTTTCTACAAGAAGCCGATTTTTTTGGCTTTTCCAGTTTATTTTTTGAACCTTAATATGTAGATACTCAAAATTATATAATGCATGCAGTTCTTTAGTCCATGTAGTTAAATATACTAAAAAAAATGGTGCCATTAAACCCTCCGTGATTGAGATCTAATCACACTTATCCAACTATTCTCTTGCATTGTTTTAGATAGATATTTAATATTAGATTGATTACTTATAGGTGGGAGTTACATACAATATTTGATTATTTATGCAAAAGAATTTTCATCATTGTTCATTTCTTTCGTATAAAATTAATTTGAAATTCCAGGTTTTTTGTGTTTAGTTTTAATTATAATAAATGAAATAAAATAATACTAAAAGACTAAACTAATTAAATAAGACAAATAATCGTTCTAAGTTCGTTGGCCGAACGTAAAAGTAAAATAAAGTTGAAAAATAATTGCTAACGAAAAGGGCCTTTTTCGCTCAGTTTGATTTTATCAGAGCTTTTGATAAGCTAAATTGTTCAATGTCACTGAGCATAAGATAAACTTAATTTCACTCCGTTTCAGCCTTTTTCCAGTCAAAACGCTACATTTTTAAAGATAAGGCTGTACTCCTTAATTTAGCTAAGAAGCAAAATAATTTTGTAGCTTTTTCGTTATAAAAACAAGTGGCCCCTCCCATAATTCACGCTGTAAATCTACTGATTTACTAGACGAAGGTAACGAAGAGAAATTCTTAATTACGGGCCTTAAAAAGGCGTTTTAAACCGGCCTTGTGTAATTTAATTTTTGGTCTTACGTTACATTATTTTTTGCGAAATTTAAACGAGCTCTCAAAATTGGGCGGCTCCTTTTTATCATAAAATCACACGCTGTTAGAGATAACAAGTATTATCACAAAGGGCGTTTGCGTAAAATATATAAAAAACAGCCAAGTACGAGTCGGACTAGTGCATCGGTTCCGCACTATTTTCTATAAAAAGGAAACACTTTTGTTGTATGGGAGCTCCCCCCTTAAAAATATTTTATTTTGTTTTTAGTATTTATTGGTATGACGGCGGCAGAAATACATTATCTGTGAAAATTTCATGAGAAACAGCCTTCCGTTTTTACTTTTATGTGCGGAACCCTAAAAATACAATGGAATTGAATATCACATACTTCAACGGCTGAGGAAGTCTTTGAAGTATGTGACCACAATTTTAATGCTCTCAATGCTTATTGTTTGTACGTATGTCCATTTTTTTGGTATTTGCTACAGCCCAAACGGCGTTACACATTGTAATATATCATTAGAACCTAAACCTGTATCCGTTTGCAATAATTACAACCAAATTCAAATGAGACACAGGTCTTGAGAAACATCGATTACAATTGATTATATGAGCAATACACACGGGCATTTATATTTTTTTCTATATATAATATGGAAGCATCAATCTAACATGTAGTCCACCTGTTAATAATTGGTTTCTGCCCATGGACATGTAAAAGCAACTTACAACAGAATTTACTACATAAAGAAGAACAAGGTTAAACTTTTAAAATAATGTTATACTGAGAAAAAGAAATTGTAAAATGTTTCACGAGACTTTTTTCTATGAGTGTACTGAGCGTTTCCTTTGTAAAGAGCACTAATTGTAATACTACAATTACGTAACACTTAAATTAAATTTATTCGCGCCAGAGACGAATTCTTAGCAATTTCTAGAAAAACTCGAGCGAGCTCTTTGCACGCTGAAAAAGAAATTAATTATAACACTTGTGGCGGCGATAGTACCGCATGTGTTATTTCTGTTATAAAATATACTTTTTAATTTAATATTATTTTAGTTCTACTTATGATATTGTAATATTTAAATTAATTACGTCTATATTAGAATTTTATACAAAGATTTTAAATGGCGTAAAAGGTTTCAATCTAAAGTAAAATCGTAAACGCTGCCATGTTTAATAATTTCTATTTAGTGACACATCTTGGCTATACATTTTATTCTATTTGAGTGTATTGACCTTTTTTACCCAATGAGTAGATCTGTGTGTGTATGTGTGTGAGTGCAATGCACACACGGCAGAAGTAAATCTATTTTTTTTATTTTACCAGATTGAAGTAGCAAACGAGCATGTAGTCCACCTGATGGTAAGTGTCTACTGCCGCCCATAGATATCTGTAAGCAACTTCACATAGAATAGGGTTTCTATCTGAAGTCGACCACAAATACGTTGCTACTCCCGAGGACTGAGATGGTCGCCTCATACATAAGTGAGCTGGCAACCACACACTTCCAACAAAACGCAACGATTGCTTTACGTTGGAAATAGGTTTGGCGGTGGTGCCTCCCCGGTCGAACTACACTGGTTCTACCACCTGGTAAGAATACTAAAATTATTCAGCATAAACTAGAGCTCTTACAATCTACGAAGTTACATCTTTACCGCGGCTTACATACGGTTACAGTGCACTCGAGTTTAAAATAACGATTCTAAAGAGATTTCACTTCAAAACCCGCATCTCGTGAGAACTCATTACATGAAAGAATTTTGCGGTTTTAATCTAAAATCATAGTGTCATTTGATCTCTTCACAGTCGAGACAGTCTTAACAAGCGATGTAGACTGTATAAAACGAATAAAATCATTATCAGTTTATGTACAAAGAAGATTACGTTGACTCGTCTTTTTCTTAAAGCTCTCTCATAATTGGATCGGTTTTCAATCTCCTACGCTGTCCCGTTCAACAAGTGGGGGAAACTTTGTATAGCTCTATTTACTCGTATCTACTTGTAAAATTGCACGGTTCAACGCCTTTTCTACATCTCGTAATGCTTTATGTATAGATTATACTAGCATTATTATATAGGTGTCCCAAAATTAACGCAAGATTTGAATAAAATAGAAAATACAGTTTATAGTATTTTTCTTTATAAATATGAAGTAGCAAACGAGAAAGCAACCCACCTGATGGTAAGTGGCCAGTGCCGCCCATGGACATCTGTAAGCAAATTCATACAGAACAGGTGTTCTATCTAAAGTCGATCACAGATGCGTTGCTACTTCCGAGGACTAGGATGTTCGCCTCAAATACAAGTGAGCCGGCAACCACACCCTTCCACGCACGCAGATCTGCTTCATGCTAGAAATAGGTGTGGTGTTGGCACCTACCCAGTCGGTTGCCGGGGCCCCATGTAAAATTTGTGTAGGGCCCCTTAGTAGGGGTAAAGATTTCTCACGAAAGAAAAAATGCATGAAATTAAAAGAAATATTTATTCATCATAATTATGTATCTATCAAAATATAGGTTTTTTTTAATTTTTGCTTAAGCACTTTCGGGGCTCCATGATCGGGGGCGCTGTATAATAAATACGGCAGATACGCGAGTAGCTACGCCCTAAGGAGCTGTAAGAGAGTACTGAACTTAACAGTGGTCTTTAAGGGTTGATAGACACATGAGATACACAAGAGACACTGATACGAAAAGCGTTGCAGTACAAAGCAGGGATCAAAAGGTCTTTCAATAGAACCTATCGCGCAGTGTGGTTGCAGTGTCATATTGGATGTATATGTCAATAGCAATTCAGTTACACAATGTACCTATTCAATTCAGAGAAACGTCTGAATAGTTCGATAATGCGTCGTTCTGTTATTTATTAACCGACTTCCCAAAGGAAGAGATGTTAACTATTCGTCACGTATATTTTTTTGAGGAATCACTTTAATGTGAGGCGACCATTCAAATTCCGTGCAGATGCAGGTGTCCGTGGAGGAAAGTGAATAGTTACCATCAGGTGGACCTTTTTCCTCTATTTCGGGGCGCCATTTTGTAAAATGTATATAGCCTATGTCACTCTGCAAACTGAGACGATTCTAATGATATGTCATACGTCACAATCCGACAAGCCGTTTGGGCTGTAGCGCGTGCCAAAGAAATGGTAGTACATCCAAACAAACATACGTACATACGCTCGAAAAACATTACCCTCTTTCTAACGCAGTCGGGTAAAAATACTGATGCGTAAAATGCCAAAGATTTTCACAGCCCCGATTTACTAAAATAATATAAACTACATTTCACCACAAAAATACAAAAGGTAAGTACCAAAAAACGTTTGAAAAGTACTGAAGTAGTATTGATAGCACAATTTAGTGGTACAATATATCAGGGTAATATACGAATCGTTTTTACCCTATTCCAGTTCAATGTCTGTATGCCGCTCTCACCCTAGAGCGATAAATTAAAGTGTCGGCGTTGTTCTTTGAATCTAGACTAGACTAAATGTTTTGCTAGAGTAGAGAAATAATTATTTTCCGAAGTGGGTGGAATTCCTATGTGTTTCCATTAAATTGTTACACATTATTATGGTAGTGTAGAGGTTTATGTCAAAGTATTATTGTAATGGTCTATTTATTAGCTTTCATTTGATAGACATATTTTTCATTATTAATTTTTACGTTTTCTACATTCATAGCTCCACACTAGAATTTTCTTTTATGTAGTGGGTACCATGAACACACAAATACACCAACACACAGATCCAGAACAGTATCTACACTCATAATTCATATGTTTGTCTACCCGGGGATCGAACCCGGAAACCACAGCGCGTCAGACCGGTATAGTGATCGCTTCGCCACGCGGGTCGTCAATATATATATTTTCTTGATTGTAAAAAATCGTCCCCCTCCTCCCCCCACTCCCCAAAATCACGGTGCACATACAAATAAATGCAAAATTCCAATGGTCCTTCTTGCTTCACTTGTAAACAATGAAGAAAGCCTGAAAAAAGTAACATAAAGTTGTAGGAATTAAAGTAGTTATTACTTCCCACGTTTAGTAACAGAAGCAATAGAGGTAAAATACACCCTAAGAACTTTAACAGACAAGATGGTTTAAATTAGCGCAAACGTGGAATCCAGTGGTTAGTTTATGAATCACAAATAATGCGTAGTCCGGTGCGTAAGGATACCGTTAGTGTTGTGTGTCGTGATATGGAACGTAAAAAAAAAACGAACTAGTCGTAAGAACCTAAAAAAGAAAAAAAACTCGAAGGGTAGTAGATTAATCTACCACTAGTGCTTGTGAACGGTTTCTCCCCGCCACCGCAGTTTCGCCGTGACCACGATCCATGTAACTGAGTCGAAATATCTGTACAATATCAATTTTAGTTTTATGTATAAACTAAAAGTAAGTTTTATATAATACTAGCAGTTTCACCCGCGTTTATTACAGAACAATCTAGTAAAGACAAATTAACATAGTGTGATGTTATAGCCCAAAGCCTTCCACGATAAATTTACTATTCAACACAAAAATAATTTTTCAATTCGAACCAGTAGTTCTGAGATTAGCGCGTTCAACCAAACAAACTACTGCTTTATAATATTAGTATAGATCTTTTGTATAGGTACATGATTTCAAATCACATTAAATCTGTAGACCCGAAAAAGCGCAAAATTTCGTACCAACTGATTCCTTTATCTTCAAAATTCACCTATGTTAGGTAAACACCGCTTGTTCATTTGCACACACAAAATGAAACATAAAGAATTTGTCACACAAAAGATTCGTATAGCAGAGCGCACTTTGAGCGATCCGATCTCCCTCTGGCCTGGATTCCAGCTGTACACATCTGTTTAATTCCCACATTCATTTGTGGCGTAACTTTAAATTTATAAAGGATTCCTTACGAGTATTCAACGCATACGAATTAGCTGAAACGTTATGTGGAACGCATCACGTTTGTATGCTTTAGTACTTTCGTTTCAAAGTATTTGATGCTACCTCAAAGGCCTTTTTGAAGTGAAAACTTCTTTAAGTTAGGTAAAAAATGAACTCGCGAAATTGTTACCGTAACGGACACCTATATACATAAGTATGTACATTTATTGTATATGTAAGTACATAGATACATTTGTATTTTGGCATTTGACATAGGAAAAAAAAATAAATAAAAAAATATATTTCATTCATATTTGTAAATTTACGTTTTAAGCAATGGATTACAATTTTTGTTTGGTAACTAACGTTTATTATTTTTCATGTACAATAGTCGAACAAAAATTGTAACATAATTTCTGTGAGGGTATATACATAAGAAAAAACTTTATTTTAAATTATTTCCTACACAGTACCTTTCCTGTATATTTTTACTGACGATTCAAAAAATACACACGTAATTGTTCAAGTTTTTACGTCTGTCAGGGCTCACGCAGTGATACCGTTTTGTTTTTATTTTCGGAATGGAAACCTTCAAAAGGTACCCGTTAGCGTGAGAGCGATGCCGGGTTATGCGGGATTTATGCTTTAATACGGTATATACCTTATTTTACAAATGAAGATTTTTGTATTTGTATTTATTTAAAACACCTCCCGGTAGCCAACCTCGGCGACGAGAACTGGGATCTGAAAAGGCTCAATAACCTACAAATTGACGTAAAATTACAAAATAACTGGTACGTATACTACTAAGTATACTACATACTACCCGTTCGCGTTAAGTTTACCGCTGTCGACGTGACGTCAAAACATGTGGTAGCAGCAAAAAAAAACAAGTTTGAAAAATATATACTTATTTGTTGTTACGGATTACATACATTTTTATTATATTTTTTATTATTACATTATTATTATATTTTTTATTTATTATAAATAAATAAAAATCAATGAAATTAAATACCTTTTTTCACATGTTACGGTACTTATTATGAATAAACAGGTTATTTTTTACATTTAAGTAAAAACGTCATGATCTTTATCTCCATATAACGACGATTACTTCGTAAAGTCTTTCCTTTACCCATAGTTCTAATATACAAAAAATAAAACAAACAAAGTCAATCAGTATATCTATGGTCCTAATGTTTATTGTTTAAATTAGTTTACCTTAAATTTTCCAGGATTAAATTATTCTCTATTATTATAAATACCTTATTAATTGCTGAGAAGAGGTCAGCAAAACACGTCCCAATGTTAATAGGTCAGAATCAGTCAACTCCGCACTTACCTTTAAGCGGGTATTGTTGCAATCCGATCGGACAGGACGAGACCGTAAGTGAGAATTAGATGGACAAGTCGTAATTAATTAAACGGAGTTAAATATTTATTTAACTAAAAAATATATATATAACTAAATAATAAAAGCTCCATAGCAATGCAATTTTCCTTATTAGAAAGACCTTTCGTAGAACCAAGAAAATAAGGTTTACGATTCAACAAAGTTAATGAGAAGCTAGATAAAGTTATTTTTATTTTCATAAGTAAATTTATGTGTATTTAATTCACGTATCGCTAAAATTTGTGAACTTTACTGTTCATGCAGCCACTCAGACTCAGTGTCTAAGAATAAACTCGTAATAGTTATGTGGCGAGAGACCGAAACACCTACCTAAGTTAACGAATCAAAATCAGTCAACTTGGCCCTTACCTTCAAGCGGGTATTGTAATAACGGCCGAACAAGAGTGAGGCGGTAAGTAAGATTTACATGGACAAGTCTCGCTGGCTTTAAATGTTAACTACTCCTTGATAATGGTAGACAGAAAATGATAGTTCGTTTACGTTTATTGCAACATATACTGTTGTTAATTAATATAACAAGGTGTAGTAATTTCCATAGAACAATATTTAATTAAGCAAACTGTATTGAAGTTACTCAGAGCAAAAGTGAATATAAACGAAAGGATTTAATGCTTTATAACATTTCATATTTCCTTATTTATTATAAAGGCCTTTCATAAACTATATAAAAAAGACGCACGGCTCAAGAGACTTAACTAGATACTGAAGATAGTTTTTATTTTTTAATGCGAATCAGTTTATATTTGATACTATTTCTAGCGTGAAGCAATTCTTGCGTTTCGGTGGAAGGGTGTGGTCGCCGGCTCACTTTTATATGAGGCGACTATCTCAGTTCTCGCGAGTAGCAACGCATCTGTGGTCGACTTCATATAGAACCCCTGTTTTATATGAAGTTGCTTACAAATGTCCATGGGCGGCAGTAACCACTTACCATCAGGTGGGCTGCTTGCTCGTTTGCTACTTCATATTTATAAAAAAAAAAAATATTGTATAATCTAAATGTAAAGTAAATAATCGCTACACTTATAATATTTAAAAGCATTAAATTTATTTTACGAAAATGATATCTGGTGCTTGACTTTATTTTACTATTTTCAGTATTACTTGATAATTAAATTCCGTTGTATTCCACAGATATTTCCCATTTAATGTATTATTTCAAATTTTGTTCTCTCAAGGTGGAGTCACTAACGTCGGACTACGAAAAGTTGCAAAAGATAAATAATAGACTGGAGAAAACCATAGAGGGCTTGGAAACCGAGAAGCGGAATCTCAACGCTGAAGTGGACCATCTGCACAGGGAGGCCTCCAACAGAGAGTCCGTGCTGAGGTTAGTTTTATTGCACCGTAGAAGAATGAACCAAGTAGACTCCTTATAATTTGTTTTTATTATGCTTATAAAATAAAGGCAAATAGATATTTAGTTTGCAAGACGTGCTGTTGTTGCGGATATTCGTAATCATTTTGTATCCAAATTATGTTTGATCGGCGGTTTTGAAGTTATTTTTATTGTTTCAAAATCAGTTATTGTTTTCTCATCAAATTTTCAAGTTCAACCGTGGCTTAATTGCTGAAAGGAATCTTATAAGATATATTCGGCAATCGGGTAAAAAAAAACCTCTTGCGTCAATAGGAGTGTTTTAGAATCGTATATATGTATATCTATTCCTTTGGCTCGCTACAGCACAAACGTCTTGATGGATTATAACATATGCCATTGGAGTCGTGTCAGTTATCAGAGGGACATAGCATTTTTAAATATAAATTTGGCGTCTGTGAACAGAAAAACTACCCCCTCTTGCATCTTGATTTTTTATTCATATACTAGTTTGCATACATTAAATTTATTATATGTCTGGGTTGAACATCATATTTTACATTTCACAATAAATTTAACTCTATTGACTTTTCTATTTCTATACCATTTCTATACCAACATTAGCATTTTTATACCCCGTTAATTTCCATGCAGGGCTGAGGAAGAGCGTTCCTCCCGACTGCGTTCGGAGCTGGTGTCGGTACGCGAGGAGCTCAATAAGACTTCTCTGAGCCGCGACCTACTGGACCAACAGAAGATGGAAGCGGACTCCATACTGGCTCATCTGGAGAAGAACAGGAGTAATGTTCACGTTTTATCTGTTTTTTGTTGTGTGATATAGTAGCAAACGAGTAAGCAATTCACCTGATATACTGGCGCATGTGCAAAAAAAAACAGGATAATCAACTGAATTTAGATTTAGATTTAGAAAAAACTTTACTGTCCTTTGGAGCTGTGAAAAAATCAAATTTCTAAGCCAACGCAATCAAAAGATTCCGCATTTTAAAACTTTCAAAGGAATCAAAACCTACAAGATACTTCCCGTGAACTCAGACAATTGAAATTTGGACGAAGCAATCTCTTATAACACAGATAAAGGAAAAATTGTGATAAACGTAATTTTTTTGTTACGTGATATAATAAGAATATTTTAAGTAATTTTGTAGATGGTACGGAACCCTTCGTGTGCCAGTCCGATTCGCACTTGCGCGATTTTTTTAATACTGAAGCAGAACATGCAGAATTTCAATAAACTAAGCTGTTGTCCTTTATGTAATTCTTTATAGATTTCCGCTTAACAAATTTTATCACTAAAAAGTTTCTTCTATATTTTGACAGGTGAGTTAGAAATAGAGTTAGAAAGAACTCTATTAGAACGTGGCGATTTGCAAGAACTAGTTGAGAAGCTGCAGTCCGCCTTGAGGAACTTGGAGAGCGATAAGAAGAAGCTTCTAGAAGATGTAAAGCATGTAAGTTCTCTTTAAATAAAGTAGTTTAATGTCCGACTGCGTCAGAAGGACGGTAATATTTTTGAGCCTATGTATGTTTGCTTGTATGTATGTCCATTTCTTTGGCACTGGCTAAAGCCCAGCCAGCTTGACGGATCATGGCGTATGAAATATCATTAAAATCGTTTCAGTTTGAAAAGTGACATAGACTATATCATTTAAAAAAATGGTACGTGTAATAGGGAAAAAGAGGGGGGAGCGACTCGGCGATGAAAGCTAGCAAATAGACCATTCTAATATATAATATCACAGTAATACTCAGGTTCGGAAATAAAATAAAAAAATAACACCAAACTTAATTCGTGGTCAATTTTTCCAACGCGATATCTACATAAACATGACTGTTAATAATACTTCTGTATTTAAATCACAGTTGGAAGACGAAAAGTCAACGCTATCCAGCCAGTCGTCAGACCAGCAAGGCGACCTGAACTCTTTGCGGAAGGAATTGTTGGCGGCCGAGCAGAACCGTATGGAACTCGAAGCGGATAAGGCGTCCCTGTACGAGAAGATCAAGTTCCTGGAGAGCGAACGGGAGAAGGTGGAGATGGAATTACGCCAGGTCATGAGGTGAGAATAAAAGAGACCTAGACCAAAAGTGAGCAGATAGCCTAATGGTAGAAACTTGGCGTCTTAATTAAGGCTTTGAGGTTCGCCAAGGCACACAAGACTTTTCTAAAATGACATGCGTAGTAGAAATTAATTTTCAATACTTTACTTTATGCCAATATATACTAAACAATTAATTTTCAGAGAGCGTGGCGAACTCAGCTCGCAGCTGATAGCAATGGCGCGTAAGAAAGATACCCTTAACGAAGAAATAATCCGCTTGCAACAACGCCTCGAGCAGGCCAACGAGACCATCGGCCGGCTGAACAGGACAGTCGACGATCACGTTAAAGACGGAGAGGAAAAACAGGTATATAATGTGTAATTTACATACACACACATACGCTGACATGTATAAGCACGTATACACATACAAAGAGATGTACGCACATACACATGCACTCACGCACGCAAGCATACAGGCGCGCGCACTCACGCACACATATATGTGCGTGCACACCCGTTCTTGTGTATACGCAACACGTACACGTATGAATTAGCCACCACAAAAAATACTGTGTTGCAAGTAATCACGGTTACCTGCAACGAAAAGCTGAGTGGATTTTTTCAGTCAACATAATATAGTTAATGATGATGTTTAGGATTGTTTTCTTTCTTTTCGCGTTTAACTGAATAAATGCTTTTGTTTCCTTTCTTTTCCTTTTTTAATTCAATATGCAAAGAAAAAGACTTTTTCTTAGCGCCGCGTTATTTAGTAATATAACAGATCTCTGCAACTCTTTGTTCAGATCCTGATAGACAGCCTGGAGAAGGACAAGCAGCACCTGCAAGAGCAGCTGGCGGGCGTGCGGTCGGAGAAGGACGCCCTGGAGGCGGTGCTGTTCGACACGGCCAACATGCTGGAGGACGCCGACAACAAGCGCGCCAAGCTGGAGCACGAGCTGCAGGACGCGCTTGTGCAGCAGGAGAACTACAAAGGTACGAGTGGCTGCCTCTAGCGGTCCACTGAGGAAGCTCATGCTGGAGGCGATTCCGTTATAAAGATGTAAAGTACGAGTACGACTCTGAAAGTACATTATTTTAATTCAATTTAAGTAGCAAACAAGCATGCAGTCCACGTGTTAAAATGTCATTGCGGCCAATAGTATTCTTTAGGCAACTCATACATAGCAGGGGTTACATCTGGAGTCTTATATATATATATATATATATATATAGACACATATCAATAATAGACATTCGAGGACTAAGATAGTTACCTCATATGAAAGCCGGCTGCACCCTTACACTCTTGTATAGAAACGTAAGAATTGTTTTCCTATTTAACTCTATCAACATGTTAGAGGAAACTGTAGATAGTCCAACCGGCTTGTAGGTTGAAAAATATTGTAATCACTCACGCCAACTTAAAATTGTGCCACGTTGCCACAAATAAATGAATAAATACTATTCTTGTCCATCAGGCCAGATTGCCCGGCTCACGAAAGACCTGGAAAACAGCGAGAAGAAGCTCCGCGAGACCAAGAACAGCATGTCGCAGCAGTCCGGCAAGAAGGAGGCGGAGTACCAGCAGATCATCACCAACATGAACCGCACCACCACACAGAACATCACCAAGCTTAAAGAGGAGAAGGTAATGTTCTGATGCTAGTTTGTCCAGGTCAAGACTGCGTTTGGTTTCTGATTGGATTGCGGTATTGGCAAATATAAAAATATTAAAATAAGAGTAAAAAGTGATAAATTCCAAGATAATATCGGTCTAAAATGATAAACTAATAATGTATAATAAAATATATAAACTTTTAACATAAAAATGCATTTACAGGAACAGCTCCGCCAATCACTCGAGCAGAAGTTAAGCCAAACTATAGCGTCGTTGACGAGCGAGAGAGAAGCATTGGAGGCGGGTGCGAGGGAGCGAGAGAAGAAACTACTGGCCATCCGCGACCAGCTGGTACTGCAGCACGACGAGGCGATGCTGCGCGCTGAGAACGATAAGCAACAAGCTTTGCTCATGGGTAAGTTATGATATATTGTGAAAATTTCACTTTATAATTTCATATACATAGCTTTTTAAATCAAATTATTTAAATTGTTTTTCTTTTCCTTGTAATTCCACTTTATAATTCGGATTTGTTTCATATACATACCTATTTATAAATTAAAAAAAAAATACTTCTGTTTATAATTTTGTTTCGTTTCGTGTATTTATTACATTTTAATAATTTTATTTTTATTTTATTGCATAATACTGAAGTATGCTTTTCAAACAACGTCCGACATGAACCGTGTACATACAGATCAAAGGTTATTTCAAATTTGTTCGTAAAGATTCTTATTTAAAAAGATTTATTATTTTATTATTCACAGATATGTGGCTTTCGTGATTGGTAATGTAGTTGTTAAAATTCGCTCATTGTTGACGCTTACAGCGCCAAACGCCTGTTTCGTAGTGCTCGGGTTACGTAACTAGTAACATGCATTGGTGACTCTCTCTGATGTTGCAAATGTCCACAGACGGTGACTACTTTCCATCAGATGGCCGGGTTGCCTTATCGTTAGGTACAGATAAAAAACCAACCCCGTGTGTGTGCCCAAATTTAAACCAATGTGGATGAACGAAACAAATGGTGCTAGCTTTTATAGATATCTAAAAAATAAATAGTTAAAAAAAGATTATATAAACAATAAAGACAAACCCGCTGAGTTTCTTGTCGGATCTTCTCAGTTGAAGTCGCGTTCCGATCCGGCAGTAGTGTCAGAAAAACTATTGTAACTGACAATTTGTAAGTGCCCCCATAGGCCTATATAAAATAAAGATTTCATTTCAATGAATCCTTCGTTCATTAAAAAACTATAACCTCCAGCTCACCAGGAGCAGCAAGCGTTACTGGAGCGCCTGGAGGAGATGAAGCGAAGTCTGGATTGCGAGCAGGGGAAGCTGGAGCGGGTGCGAAGGGACGGGCAGGCGAGGGCCGACCAAGACAGAGCTGCTATCGCCCAGCTGAAGGACGACCTGGCTGCTCTGAAGACGAGGCTTGAGGAGGCTAAGTAAACACATAAATATATTGATTTATATATTGTGAATGTTCGAGTGGAGCGGTACCATCGCCGCATTTATTTCTAGCGTGAAGCAGTTCTTGCTTCTCGGTTGAATGGTGTGGTTGCCGACTCAATTTCGTGTCAGGCGACCATCTTCGTCTGTAATTGAGGCATGGTGATCCTCCCCCCTCTGGTAGAATCATCATCGTTGTATTACCAGTTGACATTAGACAACAGTCATTCGGCTGTTTCAGATCCTTTGCGATTTGAAAACATTCTAATGACATATGGCCAGTTCATATGGAACTGGCCATATGTCATCAGCGCCCTCTTCCAGCAATTGACATTAGAGGCGCATAGTGGAGTATACCTACTCCACTAAATTGTGTGAATACACTCGTACCAAGCAGTGGGATATAGCAAAGGCCTTCAAATAAACAAGACCACCTGATAATAACCAATCCATTAAAATTCAGTACTTTATGAGTGCATTAAATAATAAAATGTTATAAATGACAAAATATTACCTACCATATAATTTACCAGAACACAATTACGATTTATAATTTTTTTTCAGAGCGGTGGCAGAAGATGAGTGTGCACGCTTCGAGAACAGAATAAAGGAGCTGCATCTGGAAAAGGAAGCTTGCAACAGGGAATGTCAGGAGACTAGGGCGCAGTTATCACTGGTTGAGGACAAGTACGACGCCACGTACGTACAGCTGCAGGAGACCATCAGGAAGTTGAAGGAATGTGAGTAGGAAACCTAAATCTGTTTAATTATATCGCTAAATCCATCGTATCCATAAAAACGGAACTCTATTACTAAAACCTGAAGGAAGACCTGTGGCCGAAGGGAGTTGTGTTCCGGAAGTTTCGTGGAAGGAG
>DWNE01004170.1:0-15573 GCA_018249875.1 Cecropterus toxeus
CCACCGAAACGCAAGAACTGCTTCACGCTAGAAATAGGTGTGTCATATAATAAACAAGATGGTTAAAAAAAAAAACAAAGTTTTACAAAGAAAAGACAAACCCGCTGAGTTTCTTGCTGAATCTTCTCAGTTAAGGTCATTTTCCGATCCGGTGGTATTGTAAGAAAAATACTGTAAATGAAAATTTGTAAGTGCCCCCGTAGGCCTATACAAAATAAAGATATTTTCATTTCATTTCATGGACACACACAAAGACGAACACACAAACACCCAGACCCCCGTACGCCCCTAATACATACGCTCGAAAAACATTACCCCCCCTTCATTTAAAAAATATTTAAAAGCGGAAACTGGTCAAATACGCAACAAGAGTTGGCTGGCAATGTCATTACTGGCAGTAGGAAAAAACACCCACAATGAACAATAGTGACAATGGATCCCACGGCAAAAAAATAATTAGTTTGATTATAATTTATACTGGTCTCGTTATCGCGAGTTGATAGCATGTTATGTTTTTATAATACATAACGTTTACAGTGTTTCTGTTTAAGAACACTTCTCCAGAGATTTTTTATAGGAAAGTAGCAAACGAGCATGCCAATGGACATCTGTAAGCAACTTCATAAAGGACAGGGGTTCTATTTAAGTTGATCACGTTGCGTTGCTACTCCCGAGAACTGAGATGGTCGCCTCATATAACAGTGAGCCGGCAACCACACCCTTCCACCTCACGCAAGAACTGCGTCACGCTACAAATAGGTGTGGCGGTGGTACTACGTTGGTTCTACCACCTGTTAAACTACCACCTGTTGGTTCCATCAGCTGTTATTAGACATAAAGAGTGGCGGTGGACTTCCGGAGTCGAATTACAAAGAGTTATACTACCTTGAAAACTACCTTTTACCTCAAAACCTAAGTAATCGTACTAAGTCCTCTCTAAGTAAGTACCTTAATCTAGGCCCAAAGTCACTCGATAGGTCAGAAGTTTATCGTGTCATTTCGCAAGAACTAAAGGACATTCAAATAACTAGATTTTCTTGATAGTACTTAACTTGGCTCTATCTTTACAAGTCAATGAAATAAAGCGACGATTTCAAGCCCATATGCAGAAGAGTTATAAATTCAAGGTTTAAGAAACTAAGTTTCTTAAACCTTATACCGTTAAATTACTAATTTTACTTATTTATGTCTGAGATATCGTAGCTCCTAAACGGATTACAAAAAAAAAAAAAAAAACAAAAATTCTTTATTTAAACAATTAAGGGAATATTTACAATATTTGAGATGTCTCCTGGTAAGTTTACGAAACCTGATTTGGATTGAGTTTTTTTATTTCAATTAGTGTTTTTAAGACTGTATAAAGTGTAGTGTATTATATTGGCTAATGGCACCGTGGTCACCATATGGTTGTGACACGCAGTAGGTTCCGGGTTCGAAGCCAGATAGAGTATATTCGTTTGAACATATCTATGGCATCCACGACATATAAAAATTGTAGCATGGACTAAGAGTGCAGAAAACGTTATTTATGTAACAAAAAATATGCAGTTATTCGAAGATCATCTTCCTCTTTGTTTCGACGACAAAGTTTTTATTTTGAACTATATCTATATATTTACTATGAATAAAGTGTAAGAAAAAAAAGAGAACATGGTCGAATTTTGAACTAGTGCGAACACTGGTCACAAATATTTCTTAGTAATACTTGGCTGAAGCACTACCGTGTCCCCAGACTTCGCACTTTTAAGAAAATTAGCCTTCAATAAAAAATAGTTTGCAAGATTTAATTTGTATTGATTAATTAAAATCATATTTAATTTCCATAGATTATTTGCAGATAGCTTTACAAAAGTTAATAATATATTAAGCAAGAACTAATATAATTATTAAATTAGATATGCAGATAACTCAACACAATTTAAAGATAATATAAATATAATTAATCAAACAAATAATGACTTTTCACAGTCATATATTTATAATCTGTGATTGAATTATTAATTATTGCTTTTAAAAAAGGATGACCGCGAATTAATAAACTTAGGCTTGAAGGCGTACGCCAAAGCCGTAAAAACATTTAAAATAATTGATGATTGATTCACCTTCCGCTAAACCATTTACTCATAAATAAATATTTACTTCAATTGTATTAAAAATGGTAAAATAATTTTAAATCAAAAAGTATTGATCAAAAATATGGACATTATATTATAATAATATGAAAATGTAATATATAGTTAATTAAAATAATTATGTTATGCTATTTTTTTACGGTAAACTATAGAGCAATATAATGTTCATAGTTACTAAAGTTAAGTGGAACGCGGCTCTAAAATGGCGCCAATATGTAAAAAAACCTTTACCAATAAAATATCTACTTTGTATCTCGACACAAACATGATTTAAAACGTCTTAAACGTATTCATCTTATCACAAACTGGTTTAAACGCGATAGTATGGTAGAGGAGTCAAAATTCGTTGCATCGTGCATTGCGTCAGCTGTTGAAAGGTCGCCATCTTTATTGTTTATGGCGTAGTAGGCGTTGCGATGTGAAATCGATTCGTCAAAGGATTTTACTAGATCGATTTTCTAATCGATATTTAAATGTACATATCTGTTGTAATCACATATTTACTATTGAAAAATAAAGAAATCTTCCTTGCTTGTATTCCGCTAGCCTCAATTACTTAAAAATAATTAGAATTTTCTTTTTTGCAGCCTATTTTGCATATCAGTTCAATTAAATGTCATATCTCATAATCTATCTAGCCGTTTCACGTTGGTGATGTAGCGCGCGTCAAAGAAATAGACACACATACATTTAAACATACATAAATACATACGCACAAAAAAATTACAATCCTTCTTACGCCTTTACACAAAAAATAACCGTTACGGGATACCTGGCAGATGTGAAACATCGCGTTCGTACTATGTTCGTAATATGATTAAACTAAATATATAGCATAATGATAATAACGCCATCTACGAACAGTACCGCACTAAGTCGAACTAACAACGAAGCTCGCTTAGTTTTGTTCGATACGTAATAGTTCCGACAATGTGATGGCGCTAAAATAAATAAATACGAACAACGCCATGCTAACAAGCAGGTTTACCTGCACTTATAGATGTTTCACATCAAAAACATTTTAACATTTATTAATTCTACATCTCAAACATCCCAGCAATCAATTAGGACCACATTTAACAAGACTGCATCTTCGTTAGATATAATTTCTGGAAGCAGCATAAAGGTCAGCTGTCAAACAGCGCCATCTAGTACTCACTCATTAAACCTTGCAACACTATAAAAGGCGAAACGACTAACCATCCGTTATTTATGCCAGCCTGGTACTTAAATGTGAATTAGTATAAACAGTTTAGAATTATGTTTGTTTGTTTTTTTATTTTATATAGTTTTCAAATCCACTAAATACACTAATTTATGTCCGTTAAGAATAATAACAAGAATATAAAATTTAATAATAAGGTAATAATTAAAATAACATAGTAGTAATATTGTATTTTATCGTTAATAAGAAGAATACAAATATATATATTTCTAATCCAATCAAATATTCCTATGTAACGTTTTATTAATAAAATAATTAATACTCATTTAACTAAAATTTAAAATTAAAAATATCTTTCTACACGTTTACCACACTAGCATCTTGTTCTGTGTCATGAATGCCATGGACACACAAAGACGAATACACAAACACCCAGACCCATAACAAAATTGCGTGATTGGTTACACACAGACACACACCATTGCATTTTTATATATTAGTACAGTTTATTTTAAAGTAACTTGGATGGTCTTAAAGCTGAAATGCGCCAAATGCAATTTCATTTACATCCTAAATGTAAAACAACTTTTGAAATAAATAAATTACATTTCAAAGGTTGCCTCAGTCCGTAATTAATGTGGCCAAATTCAAATCATATCACCTTTAAGTAATTTATGAGTAATTTATGAGTCAATTAAAACAACACTAAATCTAAATGTTGAAATAGAAACTATTCATTAATTTCTTTTTCATACTTGTAAACTAGTAACGTCGTTAAATAATTAAAACAAAAAGCCGGATGATTAAAATGAAAGTTTTGAATTCGAATATGTGTTTTTGTCAAAATAGTCAAGTAAGAGTATTACAATATATGCATATTTAGATTGGTCTATTCACTAGCTTTCATTTGATACCCATATTGCCGTGATAGTAAAAAAATTCGTCCTCCCCCTATTTCCAGGCGCCATTTTAAAAAATTATATGGTCTATCACTCACCCAAACTAAGACGATTCTAATGATATGTCATAATCCGTCAATCCGTTTGGGCTGTAGCGCGTGCCAAAGAAATGGACATTCATTCAAACAAACATACATACGTACATACGCTCGTAAAACATTACCCGCCTTCTGATGCAGTCGGGTAATAAAGGTCAAGGTCGGAATAATATTTTTTCAGAACAGTTATGGCTTAATGGTAAATAAGACACGGGTTCGAAAACCAGATTTTTTCTAAAATTTGGGGTCATCCATAAATTACGGAACACAAGGTTCATAATTTTTTGACCCATATTAACATTCTCAAAAATACGTTTGTTGTATGGGAGCCCCCTTTGAATATTTATTTTATTCCGTTTTTTCGATTTGTAGACCTGTGAAAATTTCAACTGTTGCTCCATGCTGTTGGTCCATAAGATACAGTCAGACAGACAGACGGACAGCGGATAGAGTAATAGAGTCTACATAGAGTAGTAGTCTTCGTAGTAGAGTCCCATTTTTACGCGTATAGTACGGAACCCTAAAAAGCAAGGAAATAGGTGTCATTATTCCGATTTCCGCTAAAATGCAAACCTATCATTCTTTGAGCCCCATTGCAATCATCTCAAGTTTTTTATTAACTTGCTAACTTATAATGTGATGAATCTTGCTACTAAATTTGTAACTACACCCACTTAACCAATTGACCTGAAACGATAAGTATTTATGTAATTATGATAATAAACATAAACGCTTTTGACACTCGTAACCCAACAGTAGGATTTTCTCCTGTGCCGTGGGTGCCATGTACACACAAAGATGAATACACAAACACCCAGACCCAGAACAGAAATCTAAACTCATCATTCATTTCTGTCTGGCCGGGGATCGAACCCGGGACTCACTGCGTGTCAGACCGGCATGGTGACCCCTCCGCCACGCGGATAGTCAAAATATAATAACGCAAAAATATTACTCATGAAGTCAGAAGTTGACCATAGTCGTAAGGTCTTAGTTCCCAAAAAAGTGCAGGACCCCCAAAAGTAGACAGGCGACTCGACAAGGGTTTACGCTGGCGTGTCAAAAATAAGGGTCGTAAGCGGAGGTCCATGAAAATTTGTCTGTTTTTGATAGCCGATTTGGAGATAATATTTTAAGATTTTTTTTGTAGAAAGAAAAAATTAATAATAATTTAAGCGCCGACGACGCTCAGGACAAAATTGTGTTCTACGAGTTTATAAGCGCTAAGTTCAGAACTATGTACTGTCTATGTACTAAACCTACATATAATCATCTAATTATAATATCACAATTCTAAGGATTCTCTTAAATGAAAAACTATTATTGTAGTATTTTGTAGTAACTCGTATTTTATTACCTACATAATATTTATTTTGATAATTGACGTTATGGAATTTAGGACCCCTAGGGGCTCGCCTTGTCAGTAATGTCATACTTCCTCCTGTTTACGGCCCCGGATATAAAACAAAACCGTAAAAAATCTCATAATAATTATTCACAAATAAACGGCCGCTACTTGACCTAAGCGTATCTTGTAGTAGCCTTCTACATTATCTGCACGTCGAATACAAATACATCGAGTCATCAATACAATTGTATTCTAATTGGGAAATAAATTATCTAAATGTCGATTGCAAAATCGAACTAATGAAGGATATTTATCAATTTAAAGGGTACGCGTCCATGATAATTCAAATATGGCGGTCGTCTTGAAAAGGAAGATTAATTTACAGAACTTATCCGTACATCTTATCTTACTAATGACGGTCACCATACCGGTCTGACACGCAGAGGGTCCCGGGTTCGGTCCCCGGCCAGACAGAAATGTGAATGATGAGTTTGGATTTCAGTTCTGGGTCTGGGTGTTTGTGTAATCGTCTTTGTGTGTCCATGGCATCCACGACACAGGAGAAAATCCTACTGTGGGGCTAGAAAGCGTTTATGTTTTAAATTTTAAAAAAAGCTAATCACATAAATACAAAAGTTTGTAAGGATGTATAGTGTGTAATAAAATAAAAAAAGTATTTCATTCTAGTACTTATGTAGAACAAATTTAATGCTTTCATACATATTTTGAAATATGACGTAACGTCAGAAAGAGGGTAATATTTTTCGAGCGTATGTATGTATTTATGTCCATTTCTTTGGCACGCCCTGCAGCTGAAACGGCTTGTCGGATTGTGACGTATGACATATCATTAGAATCGTCTCAATTTGCATAGTAACATAGGCTGTATAATTTATAAAAATGGCGCCTTGATATAGATGAAAAGTGGGGAAAGGGATGGTATTAAATGAAAGCTAGTGAACAGACAAATCCAAATATATATATATGTATATATCCAAATATATATATATATATGTATGTATGTTTACTTGACTATTTGTACAAAAACTCATATAAACGTTAAATGAAATATTATGAACAAAAATTTCGTTTAAAGCAGTCGGTTTTTTGTTTTAACGATATGCCTAGTTTATAAATGACTAGAGTGTATAGCTCGCGAGTGAGTGATAGAAAAGATATATATCTTTACCAAAGAGGTAATCACTCTTCGGCTCAGACGGTTTTGAATTATATCTTTATATCTGAGTGATATGGTTCAATATGAACGAACCGATTGAGGTGAATTAAATGAATTAAGATACGTGACATAGCTGCCAACATTAATTTTAAGGCATTCTTTCTGTAGACGAGAAAACTTTTTTCGTCCTTTTGTACAAAAAACATTATAATTTGAACTTTTCACTAGTAGAATAGTCAATTTAAACTTTCGCCGAAATACAAATGTCAAGATATAAACATACCGCAATTATACCTTTAGATATATTGATATAGAACGTTATGACGCTTAGCAATAACTTATAACATCAATAAGCTATTGATATAAAAGAGTGATATATATCTTGAGTTGAAATGATATATAATATCTCTCTTTTCATTCTAGTGATAAATTTTGCTCACCTCGACAGTGCAGCCAGATCGTGCGTAGAGCGTACCCCCACTATAAGTTGTTTTGTCATCAGTAAGAGTGAAACACACTACCCACGATCTAGCTGCACTGCTCACACCAAAAACGTAACGAGGTCATTCGTTCACTTGATTTTACTCCTCATATTTTTCTCATACCCGGCGCCTTATATCAAAAACCGATTCTTAAGGAGTAAACTCCAAAAAAATACTATGAGTGTAGAAAGCGTTAGGTATGTGTCACAACCATTGTGGCGCACTTCATATCTACGATAGCTCTCACGTTGACTTTGTCTGCATTTCATTTAACTACTTTCTTGAGGCACGAAAAATAATCATGACATTACAATGTCGAACTTATAGCGTAACGTTTTGTTTTTTAAATATCCTACAATAGATTTTTTTGTAGTAATAAAGATTGTTTATAAATTACCTATATTTGACACACGCATATACCCTGTTGCCTTTATATGTATCTAAAGAATGTTGTTGCTAGATAAAGAATGAATTTAATACGACTCTGCAGCTAATGTAGAGCTAACATAGAGATTTTTTGAAAAGTTATTTAACGATCGTTATAAACCTTTCTCTTTTTCATTCTATCTTGCTGTAAAATATAGTAAATAAATAGTATTCTATACTCATCACCATAATTGTATATCTTAAAATATCTTATTATTCATTCATTCATTAGGTATTATCATAAATGCCAAATTATGTATTTTTTTTCTCATTAAAGCAACTAGTAATATCGTTTAAACATTTAAAAAAAACAACCCGACTGCTACACCTATATATATATTCGAAATTGTGGCTTGTAGGAAAAAAATATTCTTTCTACAAATTCGATCTACAATTTTAGTAAGAGGTATTTTTATAATAAAACTGTTTTGCTGAAAATCGCCAAAAACTTATTTTATTGACATTTGACCTTCAATAAAAAAAAATCCACACCCGGGAACGATAGGGAACTTTCAGGTTTTGTTAATAATTGTATTTTGAACAATTGTACTAATATTTAGCTTGTTTTTGTAATTGCACCCTAATTTATTGGTCTTATTTGACCGGACTATATTAACATTCCTATTGGTTATTATGTTGACTATATACCTACACACTTAGGTCACCTTTAATCCAAATGTTAGTTAGGTACTATAAAATAAACTAAAAAAATATCAGCTTAAGTACTATATTATATTTATCTCTAATAAATAGATAAGTCCCTTAACTGTTACAGTTGTAAGATGGGCTGTATTATGATTACCTATTTATTAGGATTATGAATTTCAGGGACAAACCAATATTAAGTCAGATTGTCTTAAATATTCAACTCATTTTTATATGACTTTGTTTATCATACGTAAGTTACATTAAATCTTGAAAATTTAATTATAATAAAACCTAAGACAAATGCTATGTTGAAATGAATACCTATTTTTTTACTATGAAATATACGTATTTTCAAATTGCACAAAACTTTTAACATACACTACACAACACTATGGACAATACCGTAAAAATACTTTTATTAATTGAGATATCTTTTAGGGCCTTCCCTTGTTATCATTAACAAGAAAGTTTCTCCAAATTCTTACCTAGCAGCTTTATATGACCAAATAGAATTTATTAGATAGCTTCGCACAACTACATCGCAAACGAGGTCTATTTTTGCGTTTCCGCAATATATATGAATTGCGAACGGCAACCGGGAGTATCTTCTGCAGAGCATAAAATTTAATACGTCTTAGTAAGTTTCGTAAATGCGTGACGTGTTTAGTTAATCGCTTTAGCGCGAGAGCATCAGAGCCACTCCGCGCAGGCAGGACAGCCCAGAACTCCATTCAACCGCCACATTCGCTCGCCCCAACCGCGGACCGTCACACGCGGACACTGAATCTATATTTTTATGTTATAACTTAGAAACTTATTTCCTTATGCAACGGAATATGTAGATTACAAAACTAACACGAGATGTTGGCTCAAAACGATCCTGAGCGCCCGGCGGAAGACAGCGGCCCGAATAAAGATTCAGAAAAGTCTGTGAGCAAATTAGTGCGAGTTTTGACAGTCCTTGCGTATCTTTCATCAGTTTCAACGGCCGCAGTCCTTCTCTCAATATACTACCTGTTCTTTTGGAAGTCACCTGTATTGAGTGACTTAGACGCGCAGTTGAGCCACCAACAAGGAGAATCCTTCGACTATCAGACGGGGTCCCAAAACAATGACAGTGTCCCATACAACTTTACGGGTACGTATCCTTTCCTATTATATAAACAGTAATTACCTGAATAAAGATAATAATTACATATCACTTTTCATTACTCTGTCTTATATATGTATATTCATTAAATAATGTCAGTTAGTATAACAAACGTTAAGCAGTACGCAGTACGTTATGCAGTACCTATACCGTTAAATTATGCAGTACCTATAACTCGTTAAATAATACAGTACCTAAAAGATTTAAATATCCGACATATAATCGACATTGATTTACTTATCAATGGCTGAGTAAAATATCTAACATGACAACGTAATGCATTTATTTTATTAAACTTATTTTATTTATGACGCCTAGTTTCTTATGTCTATAGTTGATATGTATGGTATTCAGAGTCAAAATGGGGCCTTATGGGGTCATATATAAATAAATTTTGCTTTATATTGAAAAAGTAGCGAGATCTATCTATTACACGTTCTATATTATATTCCAGTTTACTCCCTGAAACCATTAAAACTCTCCCATAGAAGGATCGGTACCTATTTATTTTGCGCACATAACATTTTTATTATTATGAAATTTATATTTAAATTTGTATTGTATTGTATAAAACCATTTAATATATCTAGGGATCCGCGATATAGATTTATTTATTGCGTTATTTCTTAACACCTGTGAATTTGAGTAGTATAATTATATTATTTTATTTTAATTTATATTTTTGTATTTAATTTTGTTTATCTCAACATTTATTGAAAATTTCAATTTAATCAACTATAGTGCACTACGAAAATCCATTACATGATTTATTCTAAGCTACCTGAATAAGGTGTCTTCATAAATTACGTAACATAGGTAGTACTTTAAAAGGTATTTTGCTACCAACCAATGTGCACGTAGAGTCACACGAAGCTCTCTATACGAGTGATTAAGAGTAACTTCATATACAATAAATTTAATATAATGATAGACAAAAATATAGCTATAATTATACCTATATATACATATTTCTGAGGCCAAGATCTCCTGCGGGCGTCCCTAGACAACCCTATTAATGTGATCAAAGTATTCGGAAGGCATTGATGACAAATATTTAGAAATTGATTTTTATTTAAATATACATTGAATTCTACGAAACATTGTGTAGAAAAACAATACAGCAAATATTATCGGTATATCAGTAGATCTCTCTGTAAAAAGAAATTAGACTTTTTGTAGTTTTACCGCAAATACTTTTCTATCTAAGAAGGACATTAATAATTGTATGGTGCCTAGAAGATACGCACTAACAGACGATAATTGCCTAGAAGATACGCACTAACAGACGATAAGTTTATTAAATATTTTCAATTTGTCTAAAGAAGGAAAAAAAGCAGTATAAACTGCTTTTTTTCCTTACAAAATGATGAACACCCGAAAAGTTATAATAGCGTATGATCACAAATAAAAAACGCTGAATAAATTGTTACGGGCGGATATCAAAGTACATGCCGATTTCTTTGCGGTACAATTTTCTTCTATAAAAAATAATATATACTCGAACGTATGTACGAAATTATACCGCATTAAACCTATAACGAGATACGAGGTCTGAAGCCGAAATGCTTTAAGTTGTTATTTATATGATAAGCTCCAAGTTGAGTAAAACGCCAATATAAAATCATGCAATAAAACAGATTTATTACTGTAAGATTTGCGATTCGTGATCATGATCTTCAGATAAATACTTACGAAGAATAAGAAAATAATTAACTCTACATTCAATTTTAAATTAAATTAATACACCTATCTCGTGTGTATATGTTTACGTTTGCCTATTTATACCTATTATATAATTTGTATATCTATCTGAATAACAACAAGATAACCCTTGCTGTAATTTAAAAATAACGGTCATAATTCAAATTCATATTTCGCGATATCGAAAAATAAAGTAATTATTATTACACATGTGTCTATTTTAAAACTTGTACATAAGACATAAAAAGCGATTCTTAGAAACTAGATTATTCTTAGAAAAAAAATCCCTTTTTGCTCCATTGTACTTTAGCTCATTGATATAAATACTAGCAAGTATGTACTCGTAAGAGAGAAATATTCACACGAAAGTACTACGTGCGGTTCACTTTACATTAACTATTTTAACGCCTTTAATATATAAAGAAATTCATTCCAATTAAAGTTAATAAATAACTAAAAAACACAATTACACTTACCAACCTAACTTATTATTAGCTTTAACGTTGCATGTATAGATACTGTATACTCCCATACATTTTATCTGCCGATATTACCTCAACGACTGTCAATGCGTTAGATTTTTTATAACTGATGACGATAGTATAAACTTGAATGTACCTAATTCTACAAATCTGCATTGCAGTAAGAAAACGACAATACACGTATCATCAAATACGTGAAAAGAACACTAAAGTAATGTCGCGGCATCCCAATTATGCATAACGTAACGTAACTATACCTAATAAGTTAAATAGAAAACGTTAAATTATATAAGGTTTGTACAAATGGTTGCTTATTTTGAAATAAAATATCTTCTACGTGTTTACAGACAATTTCGCAAGTTTTAAGCACATTATTATGTAGTCAGATAAAATAGCCCGGAAACGATATAATTACTTGGTAGTCATTAGGTGAAAGGAAAGTGATTAAGTCTTCAATACTATTTAAGTAGATTATTTAAAAAATCATTTTTTTTTTTAGAATAATCGATTTTTAGAAATCGATTTCTTGACCATAAATAATCGGTTTTAATTAATGGATTTTTTAATTATTTCGATTTTTTTTGTCGATTTTGTCGTTTTTTTTTTGGTCGTCAAGTTACATATTGACCATATTGCCGTTTTTTTTTCAAACTTCAAACATTTTTTTTGCAAAATTCAAACCAAAAAAATTACTATTATTATTTATTACTATTAAATTACTATTATATTACTATTGTTGGATAATCGATTATTTGATTAACATAAAAAATCGATTATTATAAAATCCTTTTTTGCCCAGCCTAGTCGCATCCCTAATCGGGCTATAAATAAGGGGTTAACAGCTTAGAAACTGCCTAAAGATGTAACGGAATAATTAAATAGATCAAATTTGGTTGGTAAAACTTTCGAGAAAAATAAATTCAACCTTTACACTTTTCATGCCAATTTCTATGATTCTACATCAACAGGAAGTACTCTATACATAAAAAGTATCGTTTATTGGCGTTGATTTACGAGAACAAGTTTAATTTTTCCGCAGCTGATAGAGATCTTAGAGCGTATCTATACTATTAATATTATAAAGCAGTAGAGTGTGTTTGGTTGAACGCGCTAATCGAACTACTGGTTCGAACTGAAAATAGTATTTTTGTTTTGAATGGTAAATTTATCCAGGAAGGCTTTAGGGTATATAACATCACACTATGTTTGTTTGACTTTAATAGATTGTTCTCTAATAAACGCGGGTGAAACTGCGTGGTACAGCTAGTTTGATATAAATATCAATACCTCTACGCGTTCCTACAAAAAGCATCATAATAGACAGACGGACAGCCTCTTTTATATTATAAAAGTATCAAAGCTCTATGATTAGTGGCCCCTGGGACCTATGGATGCCTGTAATAGGGTTACCAACATTTTGTCAACGAAATATAATATTTTTCGAAATAGGATATGAAAACATAACATAAAACATGTAGTTTTATGAACAAAATAAAACATTAAGACATAAATATAACTATTTTTATATAAATCAATTTGTATACTTTAGAAGTGACATGCTTGTTTTAAAATTAATATAAAGACGTATTCGTAAAATTTGTATTTGGAACTGATGGATTTTATTCGTTAGATTTCGGTGTCAAAAAAATATTTTTATTGAACAAATAGCTTTTAGTAGGCAGATCCGAAATATTGTACAATGTTGGCAGCCCTGGCCTGTAATCACCGCCAGATACGATACAAATACGTAGCTACTCCTTAGGCCTGAAAGAGCACTTCGTGAATATTTGCCAGTACCTGTTACTCGAACTAGATTGATTGTCGGCTAGCACATAGGAACTATAAAATTTATTGCACAGATTATGCTATTTTAGAATGAACATCATAATTTAAAATTTTCATTTCATTCATTGAGGAAGGCTATAATTAAAACATGCAATGTTTGTTTGTAATTTTTTTCTCATGTTGTAATTTTGTATCTTTATAGTGTTATCTACTTTTAATTAACATATATGAGAATAGTGTTTTTTGTATATAAATATGAAGTAGGAGTTCTATATGAAGTCTATCACAGATGCGATGCTACTCCCGAGGGCAGAGATCGACGCCTCATATAAAAGTGAGCCGGCAACCACACCCTTCCACCGAAACGCACGAACTGCTTCACGCTAGAAATAGGTGTGGCGGTGGTACTTCCAGGGTCGAATTACATTGGTTCTACCACCTGTCAGATATTTTTCTACCCCTGAGGACTGAGGCGGAACGCCTTGGTTATGTATCTCTCTCTCTTAGAACACTCTTAAAACCAGATCACATAGCGCTTAATACTGCTACTATAAACAAGAAATAGGTGCGGCAGTGATGCCTTCGTAGACCAATCACAAAAGGCTATTTTAATGGCAAAGACCCTTTACTTGTTGTTAAGATTTCATTTTATCATGCTCAATCAAGAAAAATATGTATAAAAAAGACGCTACCTTATTTTTACTCCTGATTAATTTCATAGTTAAACAACCTTCAGATCAGGGGCGTGGCTATCGCTGTATCTGCCGTATGAATTACACGGGGGCCCTGGCCACCGGGGCCCCAACATGCGTAAGCAAAAGTCAATGAAAACCAAATTTTGACATAATTACAAAATGAATGAATATTTCTTTTAATTTCATGCAAATATTTTTCTTGTTTCCCACATCTTTACCCTTCCTTAGGGCCCCACACAAATTTTATATGGGCCCCGCCAAGCCACGCTACTTTAGAGAGTAAGTACAAAGACCTTCAAACATTTGTCGTAAAAATACTAAACGTGACCCCTATTCCTAAGTCAATTTAAAAATAAAACCTTAAAACGCGAACTGAAGAGGCAGCCTTGGTAAGCAGGATATTATATCTTCATTAGCGCACCGCATTGATATGTCGGCAGATGCCTATTGAAATTGTTTGTATTTTATCACTCGGCCAGAGACAGGCATTTGTGCGAAATAGTCCCCGCCTTATTGAACTGTGCACGGGTGCGAGTGTATTGTATCTATTCAAAGATGCAGTGAGACGTTTCATAGCGCTAAAGGTTTGTCTTGTCTATGATATGTTCGAAATTCGAATTGCATTTTTTTAGACAGTAGGTAAATGACTTTTCTTGGAGTCTGAAATGGCCAGTTATATTACCGTCAACTCATTACTAGGTACTTTCTTCTAAGGAGAGAAGTTTCTGGAGACTTCTTAAAAGTTTAGATCCCCACTATTGTATGTTCCCTGTGAGACGTTAAAGAGACTAGTGTTGTTCATTGTTCACAAGAGGTTTCGTTGTTAATGTTATTAACTAAATTACTTAGTCCTTAGTAACATATTAAACCAAAACACAGCGCTTATAAGTGTTATAAGGGAAAAAAATGAGATAGTTCCACCGCAATAGAACCACATAGCGTTTTTGCATTAAGAAACCGAAAATACCGGTCAATTGCGTGACGAAGTAGCACACTAAGGGTTCCATACCACCATTGAAATTATAATTTACTTAAATAAACTGAAACCCTTAAATAAACCGAAGCTTAAACAAACAAATGTAAATAAAAAGCTTAAATTTAAGGAGAACGCAAATTATGGTTCAAAAGATGAAATACTAAGGTTCAAAAATCGCAAAAAAGGTTTCTTGTATAGGATTTATTTAACTTAATTTTATTGTTAGTATTGGTTGTTACAGCAGCCATAGGCACTAAGAATTCCTAGTGTCGAGTCCTGTGACAAACAGACGGGGTTACCACGTGGTAGAAAACAGTGGAGTTCAATTGGAGACCTACCACCGCCACACCTATTTCTAGCGTGAAGCAGTTCTTGTGTTTCGGTGGAAGGGTGTGGTTGCCGGCTCACT
>DWNE01004171.1:0-15570 GCA_018249875.1 Cecropterus toxeus
GATAGGTCTATTTACTAGCTTTCATTTGATACCCATACTGTCGTAATAGTAAGAAAATCGTCTCTCCCCCTCCCCCCTTTTTCCTTTCTTCCAGGCGCAATTTTTGAAATTATGCAGCATATGTCACTCTGCAAATAGAGACGATTCTAATGTTATGTCATACGTCACAATCCGTCAAGCCGTTTGGGCTCTAGCGCTTGCCAAAGATATGAACTTATATACAAACAAACATACATACATACATATGTATGTATGTATACATACATACATAAATACATAGGCTCGAAAAACACTCTCCCTACCCTCCTGACGCAGTAATGAAGGCAAAAAAAGTAATTAATAGCTATTGAATAAATCGAAGCAACGTTAAAAGAAAAGAGAAAAAGGTATTCAATAAAAGAAATACAATATATAAGTTCGTAATCATAAATGAAAGACAGAAAGTAACAGCAATTTTCTCAAACTATTTTTATTTAGATTACATATTCAGCATAGTAACAGTAAAATGGAGCGGAAAACATAAACAAAAATAATTAGAAATCCTGAAAAGGGGCGAGTAATGTCGCGCTTAAAACCTAGACACGGTTTTCAGGTTACAGATCTTTAGTCTAGCCCTGACCTAATTCCGAGTTCAGCTCGATCCAGGACACGGGCCGTGCGAGCTGCACTCACCTATTAATACACTAGGCTATATTTTTATCTAATTTGCTTACATCGATACATATGACCGGGATGACATAAATTCGATTAAATACTTTTCGTCATACCCAAACGATCGAAGCTTGGAGACAGAGACAGATATATCGAGTTAGAAAGAGACAGGAGAGTGGCTTTTGCGCATGCGTAGGCACGTGTCGCGATTGTAAAGGGTGCAAACGTGACGAGTGTATGGTGTTCTGTCCGAAGATAGTTTCCAGGAAGTGTTTTGGGGATATTTTTTAAGTTATTCTGTGACTTAGTGTATTCTGTTATGGTTTCTTCGTAATGTTTAGAAGTTCAGTGCATGAATTATGGATTTACGTGCTGTAAACAATTATATTTTCTATAAAATAAAAAGATTGAACTGTATTTAAAAATGCAGGTGCTGTAGACGTGAAATAAGCGTACATTAATACTTAAATAATGTAATACTTCAAAGTATGCGACATAATGCGGTTGTGTTACAAATGTATTTTTATAGAATACAACGTCTCATAAACAGAAAAATTGCGAAAAAAGAAGAAAAAGCATAATTTCCCTCGAAAATACAAAGCATTAGTCTACCGTGACTGCAAATCTTACGACCGATCACGGGATTGTATCACGGAAGCGCTACGGCGGGCCTACGCGGCGCGTCGGCGTAGAGCTACGCTCGTAGGCCTTGCAGTGGCTACGACGGCCGTCGCGTCGCCGCTTCCGAATATAGGACACCGTGTCAATATGCTTCTAGTGCTTAGTCACAAACAAAACACGGGGAGCAATATGTAAGCCACGCATTTACCCATCACTGCCAACAATACTTTACGAAGCGCACAAACCAAGAATCGGATATTGACCCCTGACCTAATTTCGATGCAGCGCTCTGCACCAAACTAAACAAATAAGGACGGTAACAGTGTTCAGGTTAGTTAAGGAGTGATGTGATAGCCGTGTTCATTAGTTGTAGAAGATCCGGTTTATTTATTAGGTTAAAGTGCAATAATTAAAATTAAAACGACTGATTCTATAAGTCTGATAATCGGTGGTCGGAGAGACAAGGCTGAAATGGCTGGGAACAGGGAGAATTTGGAGGGTCAGTTGACCCATGTTATCCAGCACCGTGTGGCGCCGGTGACCGAGGCGCAGGTGAGCGTGCACCAGCTGCAAACACCATCGGGAAGTGGCAAGCGACACCAGATCATCATAGACATTAAGCAGGACATAGACATGGATGAACTATCCACTCGCTCGCTGGCCGAAAGCGTCATGGAGACGCTTGGGGCTAGATCAGCGGCGGTTTACATCGACAACTCACAGATACCAGGGGAGAACTCGGACATGGAGTCGTTAACGACGGTTAACGTGATAGTGGCGAATGATCTGACGACTGCATCGAGTCCTCAAGTGGAAGACGTGGATACAGAGGAGGGCCAGCCGGTGGAGAGCACAGCCCTACCCCGAGAACGAACGGAGATGACATCGAACGAGACATCGACTTCTACGATATCGGTGACAACGGTAGCCACCACCACAGCGTCAGGTAATCGATTTGTTGTTGTTATTTTAATCGATGTTTGTTTATGCCTTGTATGATTTAGGATATCGATTAAGTCTATTAGTAAGAGGTAAATGTGAGTGATTCTTTGTTGAATGTGTGTGGTTAAAGTCTCAACGTCAACCCATTATTGTCCCACTATTGGGAACGGGTCTTTACTCAGAATGTGAGTATCACTCCATAGTCCACCGCGCTGGCCAAGAGCGGATTACTAGACAGTTAAGTAGACGTTCTATTTTATTTAGTAGGTATTTAGTATATTGTTTTTACTTATTTGTCGAATTAATTACTATGATAAACTAAAACCCCCTCAGTTACTTTCGGCACTACGTAAATAATACCAAGCTCCCTAAAGAAACGCAAGTAGAGTATCTCGTCCCAATAGTTCCGGGATCAGAATAGGGCTACGGTATCCCCTGCCTGTCGTAAGAGGCTACTAAAAGGAGCTTCGGGGGTTGCGGGCGGCAAGAGTTTGAGCTTGAACCGTCCAGCCAGGCGACCCCGGGTAGGACGGCGGTATGTGTGGTTGCATACCGTCGTAAAGACCAGGTGCGGTGGGCCCAGCTGCTCATCTGAGTGGAGCCCAATGGGGCAACGCACTCAAAAGACTCCGGTTGCGTTCCATTGAAGATCCCGGAGTCCTCTTCGTAGCGTCGAGGACGGCCACCGTGGGGTTTTAGTGCGGTAAAAATCCCACCTAACCTGGCGTCGCTCCCACGGCGTCGGGTACCTTTTGAAGGTTTCTCCTCGATAACAAAACAAGAGTATCTAAGCGCGGTGCCTCTGTTGGGGTGTGATCGAAAGCTAACCCTCGCTATGTGACCACATAGTCTGCTTTCCAGTATGTAGCTACACATACTGTCTTCCTTCCCCGAGTCGCTGACTGGGCTGTTCCAGGTTCTGTTCCTACTCTTGGTGCCATGAAATCCCTCTTTTAGTCTCCTCTAACGACATCCAGAAGATACTGTACTTCCATTCGAGTAGTTTAAATAAGGAGTCTGTTTACTGGAGTAACAAATTACGCACATAAGAACAAAAGAACGTACCTAGGTCTTTAAGATGTACCTGGCCGGGAATCGAACCGGCTGAGGTATTTATTTATGCGTGTGTAGTATGTGTGTATGTTTGAAATGTATGGTTTTGTATTTGTGTGTAATGTGTATATGTGTTGCCAATATTCGTGTAATTGTATACGTCAGACCCAAATCAAGAATTTTGTTAAATATTGTTGACAGGGGGGTGTTTTTAATGAGATTTTGGGCATTCATTTTATTAATGAATATGTCATGATACAGTTATAATACCTATACACGTTGACGAAGAAAGAAAATCGACACCAAATAGAACTTAAAGGGCAAAACATTCGTATTAGCAATATTATTGATTGAAAGAACGCGTTCTAGTTTAAGATGGCTATCCCTAATGCAGACATTTACACTCACTACTTACTGAGAAAACACGAGGCCAATAAGCCCCTAGGGGCTCCTAGGCCCAGATGACGACCCGCGTGGCGGAGCGAACACCATACCGGTCTGACACGCAGTAGGTCCCGGGTTCCATCCCCGGCCAAACAGAAATGTAAATGATGAGTTTCGATTTCTGTTCCGGGTCTGGGTGTTTGAGTATACGTCGTTGTGTGTCCCTGGCATCAACGACACAGGAGAAAATCTTACTGTGGGGCTGTGAGTGTAGAAAGCGTTTATGTTTATGTTTAAAACAGATATTACTCTAAATGATTAGTGATTGGAAACTGATCATGAACGTCTGATGTCTACCATCAGGTTAAATCAATGCTCCTTTGCTACCTAAAAATAAGGCAACATAAAAAAAAATTATAGCCATTAAGTTTTTTTATGTTCCGCCCCTAAGGAGATAAAATTAATATCTCCAATGTTTGTGTTATATTACGAGTGGGTGAGTTATCTTACAGGGGATGAGGAGAATATTTAACACTTCATTCCCTATTACATTTTAATACAAAAACAACGGAGGGTAATTAATGTTTTTGAGTTGGTATGTATGTTTATTTGTATGTATGTTCGTTTATTTTGCACGCGCTACAGCCCAAACCGACTTAGAATCGACTTAATTTGCATTGTAACATGGGCTATAATATTTTTTAAAATAGACGCCTGTAATAAATAGAAGAAAAAGGGGGGGAGGGACGAATTTTTTTACTATTACAACAATATGGGTATTAAACGAAAGCTAGTAAATAGACCTATCTAAACTATATATTGTAATACTTTTACTTGACTATTTTCACAAAAACTCATATAAGCGTTAAATTAAGTATATTTCATTCTAAACAAAAAAAAGTTTTAAGCATTCGGTTTTTTTATTTAATGTTTTTAAGAATGTTACTAGTTTCCTACGATTCACTTTCCTGCTTTAGAATGCTGTGGTGGACGGCCAGCTTTAAAGCGGCGGCACGGAAAACGCGGCTAGTGAGGCAGCAAGTTGCAGATAGCCGCGAGCCCTCGAACACAGTCACTACATTAGAGCTCCTACGCCCGTCCGGGCGGCTCCTTTACTTCACCCATAAGCGCATTTAACATGTAATCGCGCTTGCATTTCTCTTTTATGTGCATAAAGCGGGAGTATAAGAATATCACAAGAGGTGGTTAATTGCTTAAAACCGGTTCGTGGTGTGCACTCGAATGCATTATAGGTAATGTTTTAGACGCTTATCTATCTTCGTAGATTTTTAATAATTGAATACAAATATAACACAGTAATACATTCTCGTATATCTGTATTTGTGTGTACGTATATATTTCTGTCTGTTTAACTTCAACTTTTTTAAATAAAATTGAAGTAGTATCATTGCTGCCCGTTCTGTAACAACTCCATGTATAACAGCGGTTCTGCCCGAAGACGCACTGTCAGTGAGCCAGCGTCTACAGGCCTCCACTGAATCGCAGAACTGCTTCTCGACAAAAATAAGAAAGGCGATTTTACCTCCTCGGTGAAACTATATCTACTCATTCTACTTATTTTCAATTATTATTTCCTTAATTGTAACTTAATCAACACATTTTTAACCTTTATAAAAATATATATACCTATGCATGCTTAGTTTCGAATTTTTTACCTTTGCTCACAAAATGCTGGAAAATGTCAACTGTTACAGATTAAATTGTATAAAGAAAATTATTTTAATTTAGAACAAATTATCCTGATAGTTCGAGTGGCGTTCGAGGCTTAAGGAAGCGTGGGTGTTGGCGATTGACTCGTCAGCGGTATCGGGGCTCACTTAGCGAGCGGCGCGAGCTTTATCGCGAGATGGCGCCTTGGACGCCGCACCTTCACCCGAGTGCTTTTGAGGATTCGCTTACCTCGGCAATGCTTAGTGCATTAAATATCTACATCTGACATTTACTGTGAAGTAATGTATAACATAGTAAGATATCTTATATGTATAGTTGTATACCTAATATACAAAGGCAAACCGTCTCATTTATATATGAAGCGATGATCTTAGTCCTCGTAAGTAGCGTCACCTGTACGATGGACTTCAAATAGAACCCCTGTTATATATTAAGAGTCTTAAAGCTATCCATCGACGGCAGTAACCACTGACCATCACGTCGATTGCATGCTCGTTTGCTACTTCATCGGCATTATAAAAACAAAAGTAAATGAGGGCTGATACATGTACTCGTAAGATTATATGTTTGTTACGATATAACACCTGAATGGCTCAACTGAACAGAACTAAGAACAAAGAGCAACATGAACTGAACTAAGTGAAATTTTGTACAGGGATAGATCATCTGGAATAACATAAATGCTACTTTTTATCTCGGAAAAATATACGGTTCCTGTGGGACAATCTGGTTTGGTTTCTTTTATAGAGCAAGGGAGGGACATGACATCTTGCTTCGTGTTAGCCGATAACGACATTAAAATTTAAAAATGATTATTCTATCATATTTTCTGTTATGTGTTTATTGTCTTACTTTTTCTAACGCGGATGAGACGGCGGGCACATCTAGTTAGATACATATATGTATGTTAATAATTGGTAATGCAATCGAGCTATTGATTGCAAAGGAACACATTATATTTTCAGTATTTGTTCCAATTTAAGTAACCTTCTCTTTTGGTTATTATATAATCAGCAAACAGCCACGGAATTCTTAGACATCTTGTAAAAAATACTAACCTCAACTAAAATTATTTAGGTATAAATGTTCTTTATGAAGACCGGGGTTTTATTTTGTTTTTGATTTATTCCATGCGATTTGCTCCTTCTTTCTTCCTTTATAATTGTAGGTGTGAGTATTTTCTCATTATATAAGTGAAGGTAAACCAACACATGTCCACAATAGCAAAAGTCCAGCAGACAAGGCTCATAGGCAATCGATTGAATATCCTTTAACTTAACACTTGGTATTTTCATAAAACTCATTTACTTTTTATAACTACTATACCAATGAGTTACATTGACTCATTAGTACAATCTTACAATGAATATTAAGGAAATTATATTGGACCATTAAGTCCTCTGATTGCACACGTATTTTGTTTATTTCGTACTACATCGCGGACAAGCCGTGCCAATCTCACTTGCCACTTGAAATATTAGGTTGAATTATATTATTTTAGGTCAACATGATATTTTTGTCACGATTTTAATACAAGGTAAATGTCGTTGGGGCAATGTCATGATTTACTTGCAAATTTTCTGAATTAACTTTTTAGTATGACCTAAAGTGAAAGAACTTGATTGATTGCAATTGCTTTCGCAAATTGTAATTTAAGCATAAGTGAGACGTATATGTATTAAATATGAAGTGTTTTATATGATACTGAGATGTAGCAACGCATCTTTTACGTCTTAAATCTTAAATAATTAATAAGGTTATTAATGTTCAACGAGGTTGGTATGTTTGCCAATCCCAATAAAAAGTCGAAAATAATAATACAAAAATAAATTTGGATTTCCGTTCTGGGTCTGTGTGTTTTTGTATTTGTCTTTGTGTGTGTCCATGGTAGCAACGACATACATAGGAGAAAAATCGTAGCGTGCGGCTATGAGTGTAAAAAGCGACGTTAGCGTCGTTTATTATCGTCTCATTTCAAATTAGCCAATTTCAGTTCCCAGTCTCCAATCGATCCGTAATTACCCTCTCCTGTGAACTCGAAATAAACCGATTAACAACAATGGTGTCCGTAAGTGGAGGGTTTGTGAGAATATTTTTATACTTGTAATATTCAAATTTCATTTGTTCCACCACACAAGGGTTGCTCTTAATAGTGGGTTGAATTTACAATGTTATACTTACTACAATGTGAACCTATAATATTTAAAACGATTGCATTTCATATGCATTTCACCAAAGAGCAATCAGTTGTATTTAGAAGGTGTGACGGTTCGTGGAACAATGCCAAAAATAGGAGCAATAAGAATAAAATGGAATCGATGGAAATAATAAACGGGTTGTTGCTGTTCGGTAAAAAGGTTAGCATGTAAATCAGTCATTGAGAAGACCCCGGATTCGATTCGATGTTTGTTGAAAATTTATATAACTGAAATTTTGCCTCTTCTATGTTTACTTGCCAGTTATGTTGGCGGCTCAGGTTGCTGAATGCACTAGGGCTGTACATCCGCAGTAGGGCTACGTATCATGCCTTAGTGGAAGGTAAACAATCGATCACTAGAAAGGTGTGTGGGTATTGCTATTGAAATACATATTGAATATAAAAATGCAAAAGGTACCTAAACTTTAATTAGAATTTACCAGAATCTTCCATCTTCACAAAAAAGAGAAAAATTATAAAAATATTGTATAAGAATCCTTGTTCTAATATTTATCATTAGTATTTTTTGCGCCTTCGTCTCTTACTTTCTACACGAAACACTTATGGGTGATGTATTAATTTTAAACTTATAGCTATGTCTGTTATAAATGTAATCAAATAACTGAGAATCATTTTAAAGTCATTAAGGGTAGTAAATGGTTTTGTTTAATGAAAATTAATTGTAACGGCTACGCATCGGGAGCGAAGGGGTGGTCGGAAACAGTGATGTGATGAGCGTTTCTAATGCTAGCAGGTATCGCACCACTCATCTACCCGACTCGTATAAAGCCAGCGGGTAAATTCAATTTATATTTTTTATGAGCACGCGTATTAAAAACTCGTGTAAAACATCTGACATGCTGCCTACTATGGTATAAAATCTTTTGCCAGTTCAAATAAAACCAGTTTGATTCTGTAAATACGAACTCATCGTATGTTTGTTTCTTGTTTGTGAGTTAATTCTTTTAGCAGACGTTTCGTGGTCACTTTAGTTTACCTATTCTGTTATATTGTCACCCCTAGGTAGTAGATAAATAAATAAATTTGTAAAATCCAGATAAGGTACTTGAAGGTACAAACTACAACAAAACTGTAAACAAAAAAACGCTTTCTACACTCATAGCCCCACAGTAGGATTTTATGTTGTGTTGTAGGTGCCATAGATACACACAAAGATGAATACACAAGGAACCAGTCCCAGAACGGAAATCAAATTGACCATTCAGATGTTTGTCTGGCCGGGAATCGAACCCGGAACCCACTGCGGTGACCGGTCCGCAACGCAGGCCGTCAAATTATTTTAACGATACATTAAAATTGTTCCAGGTATAATATATTACCCGATCCACCCACGCAGTCGTTTTTGCCACTGATACATAAGTAAAACAAAAATAGTAATATTCATTTCCGTTTAAATAACAATAGATCAAATGCACGTCGTACATGACAAGAGCGTGTAGAGCTGTCATTGTAACTAAGAATGCTTATAAGTTTTTTCTAAGCTAATCTAGATAAAGCAGAATTCTAACGTCCAGATATGTTTTGTAACAAAAGCTCTATGAATGGATATTTCATATTGAACCCTGTATGAATATAATAAAGCTTTCGATGTTACAAAATTGAGGTTTAGATAAACAGAGTTATCTGCGCAGACCGGTACTACGAGCTTACTCACCGTCTGGCCGCGCACGTGCGCGCGCGCCGGTAGAAACACGGGTGCGCTAATCGTTCCGAGATTAGTGCTTTACCTTTTATCATATCGATAACTTTAAATTTCTTCAATAAATTATATTTTGCAACAAACACCTGCACGATACTTATTGTTGTAAATAAACAGAGTAAATTTACGTAATTTCGCTTCGAAAAGACATCAACGAGTGCTACTATAATTTATTTTCAATCGATATTATTACTTTGTACAATAAATCCTTGAAAAAATTAAGATACTTCCTATATTTTAGTTACATATTTTTATTAATAAAACTTGTGGAACCTAATTATACGGTTCTATATTTTACTTCTCGACGACACTGACGGAAGAACCGCAATACATGATATTAATATATCGAATCGAAATATATTACCTAGTTACAATATCAGACAGTTTTTTCGATTGAGATTCTTTTATTTGATTAAAAAATATAATAAATGACAACTTAAACACGCCACTACTATGTTTATCAAATATTATAACCGACTTATAATAAAACAACTCTATGCGGCTGTAAAATTAAGTTGTGATTAATTATATAAATTCCTTGCAATCGAGGCTCGAAGGCCAATCACTAAAGCCGGTGTCTCCGGCGCGTAATCGTAAATATCAGACATTTAACACACAGTGGTCCCGCCGCCCGGTGATTATAAATAGATTGTTGCGATACAGACGACGTGTTTACAGCCACTATCTGTCGATACTCGACTCAATATCAACAACAAACGTCATGCAATTAACGTTCTCGGACAAATAAGCTCACATCGCAATTGCATCTGTGCATCTTCGAATGGATGTTACGATTTGCATTCTTAATAGCTGTTGCGATCTCCCGCAAAACACTTAACGCCTACGTAGAAGCGAAGCAATTTATATCACCCAATAAAAGCAAATAATGCGCTTTTTAAAAACTAGCCTAATTATATTGTATCTATGAGCAACCAAATAATGTTCCGAACTCTGCAATATACCGTATACGTAGGCTTAGTAATTCCTCGACCTAATTGGATATTGCACTTGCTATGACTCAATATTCTTGCACTTGTTACTTACTAGATCTCTATACTAAGTATACCTTGCTTCTACAAACTAGGTTCACTTAAATGTTTCGCATAGAACATTTGTACTGTCATTCTTCATCGTTATCGAGCTGATTTCTAATCGGCTGTACATGTTGCCACATAATTAGCGAAAAAGGAAGACAGAAGTGCACATTTACAATAAGTTACAGTAACGAGATATCTTCACTTAGTTATTTCTGCTGTCAGTAACGAGAAATAACGATGTAGGAAGAACATGAAACTATTGCGTGTATAGAACGACTGTAACCTATACTTACTGGCATTGGCCATTTGGTGCAAAACTATATGCAAACCATTAAGCTAGGGAGTATTAGTGTATTATTCGAAACACATTAACATAAATATATACTACAATTAATTAATTATTGGTTAGCCAGCTTGAAGTTTGAATGGCACATTAAGATCATAGTTGACAAATGTTGGTACATTAATAAGCAACGATTGGGAAGTAACAAGGCTAGTTTTATCTGCTACACTACTTATTCTGCTTTTTCAAATTTATATTCATCATCATCATCTCTTTAGTGTCAGTACCGTCCACCGTCTAGTGGATCTCTCTCTCGTAGTGGTAAGAGTTGTAAGCTGTAATTTCACGAATATGGCCAAGTAGCATCAAAGATGATGATGATGATCAAGGGATGCATCGGATTTCAACTGTGCGCTCTCTAATAATCAATGACGAAAGTCAATTATATGACTTTCGTCTTGGTTTTTACTTGTCAAAAGTGTACCAAATCAGTAACATGATTGTACAAACAGCACGTAATATACTATTTACATAGGCCATGTAAACAATCTTAAACAATCTAAAATCGACAAAGGTGCTCAAGTTAAGATGAGGTCAAGATAAGCTGCTCTACAAGACAATTGACGAAACGAGAGCAGTCCTTCAAAATCGACAAAGACAGCATCACGAGCAAGTCTTGTGACGCTGCTGTAAATTGTCATACTTGTCAGCATGTTTCATTGTTTGTAAAATAAGCATTAAATATATTTTCTTAAAATTCTCTAGCGCTTATCACTTGCACAGGCCCAAAATTGCAGATCAAATCGCGCGGGCGCCGGCTGCCGATTGTTCTGCCGTCCACGTCGCACCAACTAGACATTTGCTTTAACTGTGTGCTAATTCTAATGAATGACACCAAACTGCTTACATGAAACATTATCGCGAACTGTCATCTATTTTATCATTTATTTCATATCAGATATACATTTTTGGATGAATTATTCGTTGATGACGCAATACTAATTTGCGTTTAACTTTACTTTATACTTAGCAATTCGTGAAACATATTTTTTTTGTAAAGTATAACCTTAGTATCTCGTTATTATTATTGTAAAATAAAAACTCAGTTTAACAATATTTTAATTTCACTTTTCTATCTATACCATTTGTGGTAACATATTCATAAGCATGCTACTTATCCTGTCTTCTTAATATGCTAAACTTTGCCAGTTCCGTTTCTACTGTGTTCAACACTTCACCGTTTAAAACTGTGTTAGTACAGAATTCTTCCTTCCCTTACAAGTATTTTTTTTATATAATATATACGTTACTCTTAGTAAGTACATAAATAATAGGTCTTGTGATTAAAGTTATATAAGAAAGTCGTCATAAATCGAAACAGTCGAAGAATTGACACCCGATTCGTGATTTCCTCAACATTTGTATAGGCATTAAAGTATTAACCTAGATATATATCAGTCTGCTACTTAGTACACATGAAAACAATAGCAGTCTAGAGGTGTCCCGCCGAATGAACATTGACACACGCCAGACCTGTTCCTCTGCGGCGGGCGGCGACGGGCGGCGGGCGACGGCGCACGCCACGTTAATGACTCGTTGTAAATTATTAAACGACTCGCCAACGACAACGCCCTGCCACTTGTTCCATTGTTTGCAATCTGAACAAAATTGCGGAAATAGAAGCAGTTTTAACATAGGCCACTACTTGCCTACTCGTAAATGAAGTGGCAACTACAGATTCGCAGAATCGTGACCAAAGTACTCGTAGGTACTTACCGTAGCAGATGCGTAACATGTATTTACTTTTGTATAAAATAACGAGAGGTTAATGAATATTTTAATGAATAGAAATCATTTTCTTTAGCTTTTCTACATCGATATCGAAACATCTAGTGCCTTGCTTGCGACAATGCGAAGCTGATTGGTGAGCGAACTCGTGATTTGGTAGCGATTTGAAAGCTTAAAACTTACCTAATAGATTTGCATCATGAACAATACCGGACCAGACCGGGCTACATCATATCAGTGTAAGTAAGGGTTAATCTGTACCCGAATGCGAATTTCGTAAGCTATTGTAACCGTAAGGTGGTCAAATTGATCGATGACATGAAGCGTGCGCAGCGCCGCTTGTCAATTATGTTGGCGAGTTCAGGGCCCAAGTTGCGACTATTCTTATCTTTATTCAGATATCTTACGGTTCTTGCGTAAGCTTATGCTAACAAGAGAAAAGCTATCAAACATCTGATCGGCTAACCAAAATCCATACATATAATAAAAATGTATGTTTCGCGTCTCTCTATCTCACAGATTTACAAAAAATAGTATAAACCATTAATTTATTACATAAACTGATATATTAACGACGCTCGTTGTTTTTAGCTGCTGCCCCCGTGTCAGATGTCGCCTAGAGGTGAGAAAGAACTGGTGTATCGACACAAGTAGCATCCCACACTAGACTAAGTTGGAACGCCTCGGATAAGTATGTCACCCTTATCACACCCATCATACCAGAGCAGCACTTACCACAGCAGTTAGTTTAGCAGAAAGAGAAGTGGTAGTAATACGTGAGTCGAACCACACAGGATTCTACCACCTTCAAAACCGACAGTATGTATAAAATAGTTGACTCAATCCTTAATTAATAACTTAAACTAATTCTTTATTATGTGATAAGATGCTCATATCCAGCAGTGGGTAAATAATTCCTTTATAATTAAATAAGAACTGACATGAAGCTATTCTTGTTTTGTTTTGTATTACTTAAGTTACACCCAGCAGGCATGAAGTTCAATAATAAATAAAATTATGACCTGTATGCTGATGAGCGATAGAATTAAGAAATACTTCGAAATTAGGTCAACGTCAGAAGAAACAGCATCATAATGAAATGAAACACATATGAACACATGAAACCATATGCATTCCCCGACATGATCATTTATCTAACATTGTTGCGTCACAATCTTCTATATTCTATTGAATTTGCACCGCGCGTGTGCATACGCATACCTCGGCAGCTGCATCAAGTTCGACAACAATAGTCTTCGCAGGTTGCTGCGGCTCCAAGGGACCATCTCACTTTCAAAGAAATTCACCGAACCGAAACAATCTTTGCGAGAATCTTAAAAAAACGTTAATGTATTATGTCGTAAATCAGACGTACCTACACATAAACGTCTTCGATAAATACAATAGTCGGTAAGAAGATAGGTATTCGGCACGTTACTCGAGCTATAAAAATGAATGTTAACTTATCAAAGACAAATTATGTCAATCGAACAAATCTAAGGTAACTACGTACTACATTTTTGTACAGATACCTATCACTGGATAATAGATAATCCTTGATCTAACTTAAAAATAAACTGAAAACAATAAACAAGTAAATTATATTTGTGTAAAATCTGAAATAAAAATACAACAAGATTCTATGTAAATCGCGATCGTTGCACAAATTAGAGCGAAGCGGGCGTGGTTTAATGTTACTCTTGTGGAAACAGCTGTACGCTCCCCCTTTACCTGAACACCTATGTATGGAGCACGTGTTATATGTGCCCTTGCCTCTTGGATAAATACGATTTGTATTTTAAGTCCTTACATCCGGAATCCGAGCAATGTACCGGGCCCGTCTGAGCAGACTTCAGTTTATTTGCATAGGAACGTTTATATTTCGATACTGTTTGATATGGAACGGTTTTACCGAACACATAGGGCTATTATCACGGAAACAGGTATTTTCGTATGTGAATAGTGGTCAAGGTGCAGTGTAGTATATCAGCTCCGTTCACACCTGTCAATGATTGCCGACAAAATTGTTTACCTAGTAACAATATCCCCCTGAACCAGCCCTAATACTTTAATTATAAATATGTAGAGGATAACTTTTGATATCGTTATGAAACTGGTCCACTTGTGAAAATTACAGTGAGAAAACAATTAATGTGAGAATTATATAAAAACGTTTATCTATATGATATAAAACGCAAGTCCGACTCACTGACTTATATATCAATGCACAGCCGAAACTACTATACCTAGAACTCTTAAATTTGGTACAAGGGTTCCTTTTATGGTGTTAGTGAGTAATAAGAAAGGATTTTTAGAAATTCAACCCCTAAGGGTTAAATAGGGGTTTAAAGTTACTAGGAAAGTTCGTCAATTTTTAAGCAAGCTCTATGAAACTTAGTATCTGGCTTTATGGGTAGAAATAATGACAAAATTACTTTACCATTTTTTGAAAATTGACCTTTAAGATTATAAAGTAGTGGTAGAAAGTTTGTTTGTAATTATTAATATCCAACGAAGTGGGCATGGGTCTGCTAGTATTAAATAACAACTAAACTCTCACATAATTTAGGTACTTTACAAAATCTATTTTTATGAAGTTACTCAACTTAACTTTCATCACTCGCAACCGTGTTTTAATTTTAATGAAAGGTTGTATTGATATTTACAATACAAAATATATACTTTTAATATATAAAAAGTATATATAAGTTACGTGTTCACATTTCTTAACACTATATTCTTACAAACTAGTAGTAATAAGTACATACAAGCGATTCAAAATACTTTCTCAGACAAAGTGTAACTGCAGTATGATAATTTCCATACATATGCTAATAGCCCATTCAATATTTATGGTATAAAATTAATCAAATACATCCAAATGATTAACATTCGATCGGGACGGGAATGAAAACCAGATCACCATGAACTAGTGCATATTTATGTTGAATTAATCATAAACGGGTTTTCTATTGTGTACTACGAAATAATCGTTACCGAAGCCATCAACACAACCAGTTTCCCTTTAAAGTCAACTAAGTAAGCAATCGGAAGTCCTGAGCAGGTGTGTTCACTCTCTTTCCCAGGATATTGTTATTCAAACCCATTAAAATTAAACCGTTTGCATATACAGCCACGAGCAAAAGTATTAGGCACCATACAAAACTTTTAGTTTGAGGTTAATATTGTCTTTGGGAATAAA
>DWNE01004172.1:0-15569 GCA_018249875.1 Cecropterus toxeus
GGAAATTCTTAATATAATAAAAAAAAATGTGATATATAAGGTTTAATAACTTGTACACTATATTTTCATATATAATATTATGTGTATATTAGTATATAATAAAAATAAGTATTAAAATATATAAGTCGAATTTATCGTATCCGTTTTATGCTTGTTAGATTATTAATATCACATTTAAGATATTATATTTATATAAAATGAATTTGTTATAAAATCAGTAATACTTGGTAGCTACTATGCGCAAATACATACAAAGTTTCATTTTGAACACAATATTTTAACAAGAAAATCCTGTAGAAACAAATTATACAACTCCATTATAATTTTTTAACTTTTTGACACTTCCACACAATTTTTTTCTTCGCTGACATTGTAAAAGCTTCATTTGTAAAACATATATATTTGATTCAAACAGTATTGACAGGCAGAACACATAGCAAGTTTCTGAAAACCCAATACTTTAATTAAACTTTCAATTTTTCCATCTTAAAAATGTATGTGGTACATAACTCCATAACGATGGATTAGGGTTTAAATGCAACTGCATATTATGGAATTAACAGAGAGCAAGAAGAAAATTTCCAGCCTAAAATATTATTGAAAATATTAATCAAATTCTTAGCTTACAAGTGTTTATGCGAATAATATAAAAGTATTTGTCAAATGATAACAAAAGGATGAACACCCTACGTATTTATATGGCAAAAAATGTGTTAAAAATCTTGGTATGCATTACATTTAATGCAAAATAGTACAATAAAAAATATTAAACAAGAGTTTACAAATTAACAATATTAAAAAAAAACAATTCATCGAAATCTAAATTTTACATGATAACTAAAAATATAAGACATATATATACATGCAAACATTAAAAACAAATTATAGTATGGTGAGAATTATTCTGAAAGGTGATCACTTAAAAACAGAAAACTTATACCACACCACCCAATTAGTACTTTACAGTATTTCTTTCCCTCCTCTACCACACTTTTCCAGCAAAGTGGATTATGGCCTTAAACTTATTTAGACCCGCGGCCAGTTGTGAAACATGAGTTGATAAGTATGATAATATAAGTGTTGATAATATTGAAGTGTAACGCTTAATACAACTTTTTTCTTAGTAATTATCAATTATAAAAAAAAATCAAGCAATGAACAAAACAACCATTGACTGTTCAATTTTTAGCAAAGAGCGACATTTTTATATTGTGGTGATATGATGCCTTGTTTATGTACAAAACGATAGTAAAAATTACATTATATTAATTTGATGTTCCTTAAAATAACTCCATAACAATATGTTTTAGAATAACTATTTTCATTATTTACTGTACTTCTTTTTGATAAAGACACTTTACATAATTATGTTAAAAGGTATATTGTATTTAAAAACATATTATAACAGTTGATAAGTTAGAAAACAAATACTTAAAGCCTATACTATTCGGGTCTTAAGCAGGAAAGTTAAACATGTCAAAAAAGACCAGATGTCGCTCAAGTGAAACTAGTTTTATTTCGAACTCTTTAGCTTTTCAAACACATATCCTTATTTTAGCTATTATAATCATTTAAATTTAATTAGAATTATTACTGTTAATATAAGCGAAGTCAAAGAATCCCTCTTGTAAAACTATTATCGAGTACTTTTGTCAGAGATTTAATTTTTTTATGAAGCCCTAAACTACTTCATGAAATTTAAGCTGCCCCGATGCTGATGGATGGATGATTTTATTACGTTAATACAAAAAATATTGTAATCACTCACACACCAATCACAACAATCTTTGCTTCTACTATCGAAGCGAAGCTAAATAAGGTTAAAAATGAAATGTCAAGAAAAAAATTAAATATTTTAAAAAATAATATACTGAATTAGTAAATTTAAAAAAAATGGATTTATGTATTATAGTAAATTGTTAACAAAAATAAATCTATATTTCTAGCTTGTCTTTTAAATAATATACCATAAACATGTTTTGTTAGATATTTCTCGATACAGTAGTGTACACAATTCTTATTTATCTTGTAATGGTCAACCACCAAGAGTTTGAACCGATTTTCCAAAAATCATTATAGAATATATTAAACATTAAACATGTATATATATAAAATAATAACGTTAATATTAAAAGTATGTTAACAAAGTAAAATTAGCTTGATTTCATGAGAAAAACAAATAACATTTTTATTTTAAATCATCACATCAAAACAAAAATAGAAATATTAGATAGTTAAAGCTTACATGACTATAATTATTAAGTGGACACAATGCGTACAATATAATTGCAATTTGTATATCCTTTGTTTGATTAATAAATTTGCACATAGTAGCGATACCACATATTAATGAAAATATAACAATATATCATCTATGTATATATGAAATTAATAGATATTCTTAGACTTGTTAAATATGACAGCACATGCTGTTTATGTGGCTCTAAATACAAATATAGAAAAATCCGTAAAAAAAAAATTCTCAACGAGTATTAGGTCGAAAAAAATAATTAATAGAAAAATGTGAACCCAAAACTTTCTTCATCTGGTATAGTCAACATAGGGTCGAGTGATCTTGAGTGTTGTCTAATATGAAGCAATGCCATTTATTTTACTGCCACTTACCTATTTAGGAACATCGAAATTTTATTGAGATGGGGTACAATATCACATATGCTTTCTTCTATTACTATATAAAGAAGTAGGTAAATCATTTTTATTACACCCGTGTCACAATACACTTTGTTTGCTCACATCTTTATGCTGAAGATAAAAGACTGGAAAACCACACTTTTTGTACAAATATAGCATGACGCAAAAGTTTATCACAATAACCTTTATACCGTTAAAGTACTTAATCCAATGGCTTAATTTTACGTTACATTTTTATGGGATAATTATTAAAAAAAAAAAACATATAGTAAGGCATGGTTTGGTATTAAAATATAACCTCGCAATAATAGTATAAAAGTATTATTCATTAAAAATCACGATAACATAAATTAAAAACATTTTTCCTTTCCATAATAATATTTACAGTAGTAAAGATAATCTAATACTGTCATATTCTATCTTAATCTCTTGAAAAAAAATTACGGCATACAAGCAAAAAAATCGGTAATTTTTTGGGTACTTATGTTATAAAGATTTTCACAAGTTAACTTACATCTGTTCACTTCAATGCAACATTTATCAAATATCACAACATTGATAAGGTTACATTTGCAAACCAAACCAAATACATCCAACACATTGATACTCGCGTGTACCATGTAACAAATTATATATTATATATTTTGGTTAGTCACAAATACGGTACGTTAGAACGATGACAAAATGATCACAAATGTTGATGCATTTAATGATAGACATACATTAACTTAGTCCTAGCTTTCTAGTATGCTTAACACATTTAAATATGTATAATATAGTCATGGCGAATAGCGCCTTCCTCGTGAACGAGTATTTGTGCTTCTTGTGGTATAATAATACTAAGTTGTTACTTTTGATACAAATATCTATTGATACAAGTATTCCGTCACACGATAAATTTAAGAAATGGGTTCCAAGCCATCCAAAATCGAATAGACAACATCCCCTTTATACGATTTTTGCAAAGCTATCATTTTCTCCGAGTCTACCTTTGGCAGGTCAAGATACCCTAGACTGTTAACGAAAATCCTGGATCGACTATTGACATCAGTAGTAAAAGTTACTCCCCATTTTCCGACTTTGACTCTGCGCGATCGCTTATGAATACATAGTATACATAGTTAATCTAAAATTACCTATTTTCATAGCTACGTCTAAGGTCTATGTTGGAATGTCTTGTATAAGTATGTTCCTTTACCACATAATAGACAAATACCATGGTAGAACCATAAATGGTCCCACCATCTATAGATTATCTATACATCTAGAATTAAATTTGATAGAAACAGATATTAGACTGAACGCAAAGTATAAAGTATGAAGTTAAGAGAACTAAGTGCCTAGTGCGGTATTATAATAACATACGTCTAGTATAACAACCGTTATAATGTCCGTCTAAAGTATTTTAGCTAGACCCTCAAAAATTCAGTAATTTATTATATAGGCAGATAAACATATATAGATTTAAACATTGGTTGATTTCCAAAAATAATTAAGAATAAATCCATTCGTCAAAACATTGAAATATATATCACAGTTTATAGCAAGATATCAGGTTCCCCTTACCTGGCTAATATATTATAGGACGTAGCTTAGACCTATATAACGTGCTGTATATTCCTCCTGTTGACATAATTTAGTTTACATTATTTTAATAGACCCGGATTTACTCACAGATAAAAATGAATGAATCAATACGGCCACATACGTACTTTAGGACTTCAAGAGTCTAAATTTTAGGGATGTTATGGTTATAAAATTTCGGATCTGGCTATATTGGATATAATATATTATATAACCAGATCCGAAATTTTATATATTTTATTATTTCGCATTATCCGCTTGTTCGAATAATTTTGGTTACGGATATAACATTTTTTAGGAATCTATAAACATAAAATACAAATAGATATTTATTTTATTTTTTCCTTATCATCCCCTATAACAATCAGTCATGGTTGTTGTTATTATAGCTCCCTAATCAATTTTAGTGTTATTTACTAAAACTTAAAAATATGTCTCGAAACATGTCTGAAATTATCCCACACTTTTATGTTTATTTCGGATATCCGTTACGGGTATGGAGCTCCATAACATATCTGGTAAATTTAAAAGACATTTTGTATTCTCTCGACGATTTTTAAAAAGTTTAGGGTTATGCAGTAAGTAAATACGGGCCCAATTATAATAATTATTGAGTCAGACGGGCGACCACGTTAGTTCACGCATTGTTTAAAAACTCGTTTATGGAAACTCGGGAGCTTGACGAGGCGCAATGAATACAGAGACGCGCAATCTCCCGCTTGTAATACAAGTTGCTACACGCGCAGTGCACGAACTTTTGCAGCAAAAAAAACTTTTTTGCGATTCATCTATATCTACAGACACAGAATGTGTGATACGTGCCGAGGCCGACAAAACATATCTATCGGTACCACCGTTTCATCATATGTCCAAAAACGTTATACACATTTTATAGAAAAATATCATTTAATCAGCCACGGCTCATGTTTGTTGTATTCCACTTTGATCACCCAGGTGATATCAACAAAGTAATCAAAGGCGACTCATTGTTGTCCTTTGATCACCTGAGACATAATCACCTGGGAGATCATAGGCGACTTAAATTATCATCATTTTAGGCGCCTATTTTACTTATAGGTTTTTAATCACCTATACAAAATACTGAAATAATATATTTCCTTGATGTTTCCTATGATCGCCCAGGTGATCTTAGGTGATCAAAGGACACTAATGAGTCTCCTATGATCACCTAGGTGATATCACCTGGATGATCAAAGTGTAATACACCTTATGTTTGGCACGTTCATATCGGTATATATAAATGAACCTTCAATCCTTGGTCTAAGATGCCTTAGTTCAAACTGACATCATTCAGAAGAGAGTGGTAAGCCGCAAATACATATTAATGTACTGTAACTCAGCCGTATTCTAGTCGTTTTATGGTATAGACGTGAAAATCAGCTTAGAATTCAAACAAAACGTGCGTATATACGCAATTTTCTGATCGCTCTTTTCATTGTACCTCAAAAAACTCGTCGGGTCCCATAAACGAAGATATAGGTCAGCACTTATTCATCGCTTTTAAATCTTACCAGTATAAACCTGAAGAGAACATTCGCACTGTATTTTATTTACGAAATAAGCGAAGCGGTAACATTCTATTATATTGGTTTAAAACCTTAAAATTCAGGTGCATCTGATAAGTAAAGGCGATAAATGAGCGACGAACCCGTGTGTGAAAGCGCCTGCATGCTTACGTCGGCCTCTGCCCGCCTGAAACAAAAGCGTCCTAAAGTAAATCTTTGGTACGAGGTAATTTATAATTTCCACTGAACAAGAAATTGAATTATGTCGTCTGTAATTCTAAATTAAAATAAAGTAATGAAAACGTATTGATACACATGATAATAAGTGCCTTATACATACTTTAAAAAGGTTTTTCGCATCACATTATTAAACTTTTCTTTCTGAATTTTTAATGTGGATTGATTTCGCATTGTGTGTATAGCCATATTCTGTAAACATCTCAAATTTTTATACTACAATTTGTAAGTCATAAAACATTAGTTTTTTATTTAAATGAATCAATTATTTTTTATAATCAGATCTATAGTCTTACCAATACTGTTCATATATTTCGAGTTTTAAAAGTGAAAATACTGTAAATATAAATAATTACCATAACATTGATTTATTCATTTAAAATGTAGTTAATCACTTAAATCGGGAAAGAGATGACGCTATAGAAAAAGAGCCTGTCTCAAGTCAATGACACGTCCCAAAGGTAGGAAGGCCCAGCCTTATTTTGTAAGCAGCAGTTCAGCAGTTTTCAGCGAAATATATGGTTATTATATATAAAACCCTTTCTTGCTTATCACTCCTTACTTGTGTACAGAGAGCGATTTTCCTTTATATTACGTAAAGATACACTACGTTATATTTACCCTTTTCATTCAATGAAATCATGGATTTAAAAAAAACAGTGGGTTCTTTAAATAGGAATCAAAACAGGCAATCATAAATTGTGTTCCTGTGCCTTATTTATTCTTATAGCTAATAAACACACGAATGAGGATAAAATGTTTGAAGTGAATTAATCATTGGTGTAGTCAAATAGAAAAAGTTTGTAATATTAGTGAGAAAATGTATGTAACAATTATTACTTAATTGTACCTTGCTATTGTACAACAATCAAAGTAAAATTATGCAGTGAAGTTAAAAAGCAATCCTATTATGCTAGAGGTTTTATTATTGATGTACCAATGGGTATAGTCCAAGGAAAGCAAAAAGCTGATGGAGTTTGAATACCTGTTAATTTAAGCTCCCATTCTTCGATTTTAACTTATCAGTATGTTATATACATATTCAAGATAACTTCTGCAATAACCAACGCTCAAGAATTATTTACGTTGTGTATTAAACACATAAATACATGGGAGTTAAATCAATGGGTAATGGATTGGGTACCATACCCTAATAAAACATAAAATACAATGGATAATTACATGCAGTTTTGTCTTGAAAACATTTTTTGTAAGTCACAAAAAAGTACAATATGTGCTATTACTAAATCATCTATCATGAAACACCTCAAAATATTCAACCATAAGATAAACATGACTGTAACTAAATCAAATGGCGTAGAATATTATTTCTATTTATTATTAATTTTGTAGTTTTCGTTGTGCATCTTGTATGATTTAGAACATAAATTTTATATTAATTGTAACTTTTGTGCCATGCTATTTATACAATAAGGTTTCCAGTACTAAGTTTCCATTCTATCTCGGTTATTCTACATATATTTACCTTGAGACTGATGAGCACAGATGACCGTAGACATCATAGCAACTAGGTTACTCCCTGGGTATTTCAGGACATTTCCTAATATTGTATCACCATCTCAATAATTTTCAATGTTCATAGTACAGTGAATAGTTGGAAAATTACTTTTCAACGAGTATTATTGTTTGCTGAAGTGGAAAGTATTGGAGAATTTGTCCCCTGGAATAAATTCCTTATAAGATACTTAGGCCCGCCCGTGTATCGAAGTTGTTAACCCTTGCTATTGGGTTACACCTCTTACCACCCTCTTCACGAAAGAGGTGCGGGGCCTGTAGAAATAAAATAAATGGCATTAATTAAGTGAAATGCAAACATGAGCCATCGTGTGCTTCAAAGCTCGAGGCTCAAAGAAGCAGTACATCAAAAAAAAACAAATTAAGAACAAATAATATATATACCCTTGAGAAAAGAGCACTGATGCATTACAATGGCTCAAGTTAGTTTATTATATTGATAAAATAAAGACTGTGATCCTACCTTCAGTAAGGTGTTGATTTCCCTCAATGAGGTTATAGGAAATCCTTCCTTCTCCTTTTCCATTTTAAGACGTTTTAAGGCAACAATTTCTTCTGTTGTTTTATCACGAGCTCTGTAAACAACGCCATAGGTGCCTTCCTCAATCCTATTGAGGCACTGGAATTCCTCAACAGAACGACATCCCTATAAGACAACACTTATTAATATTTTTCACAACATCAGAGAAAATTTCGTTACACATTTGCTGTTAAAATTTTGGGAATTCATAAGGATAACTTACATTTACCTGTACATCATAAAATAGAACCGATGTGGTAGATTTAATTTCAAAGCACTAGTGTATTTTTCACAAAAAAAGTATGTCGAAGATGAACTCGAATCAGCATACAAGAGTAAATACTTATTTAATATCTTTTATGGATATGTGCACAATTCAGTCCATTCACATATACGCATATAATATATATATTGTAAACAGACCTAGATTTTGACAAATTTTCAATGCAAATTATATTCAATTGGGAATTGTCAAAAATAGTTTTTTACTTCAAAATCAGACTCTATAAAAAAAATGAACAACAGTTATGTAAAAGAGTTAAAGTTGATCAGTCTTCAATGTAAAAAGTGATTTTTCAAGAAGTGTAAAAAGATATTTGTTTAATGCAAATATCTTTTTGCACGTCTTAAAAAATCACTTTCATATAAATTAACAGTTTTTAAGCTTTTCTGTAAGATATAGTATGTAATAATTGGATATACCTGCAAGGCTGGGAAATACGGCGGTAGTGCATTAATGGCTTCTTCTCTTAATCTTGATTGTTCATCATCTTCATTTGGTGTTTCTTCTTCAGTAGGCTTTCCATTTTCTCCAGGAGGAGGTGGCGAAAAGGAGTGGGATCTACTTCTGCTTTTTGATCTTGAGATTGATCTAAAAATTAATAAAAAAAACATATGTTACTGCAGAAAATTTAATTAAACTCAGGTTGCAACAACTAACACAAAGCAATTATTTGTAGGCTGAGAAACATTTGTAGTATATTAATACTAAAACCATTTGTCACTTCTTAAAAAACTAAAATGTAAGTTTCCTTACCAGTGCTACCCAATAAAGCAATTCATTAATTTTACTACATGTCTAAGTACGTAATATTTAAACTTTTATTTTTAACTAGAACCTTGATATCAGAATGTGGCCTTGTATCTTTTTTTACCTCCATACCTCTTTTACAATTTGTTGAAATCAGTGGCATTCCCTTACCTTCTTGATGAACTAGACAATGGACTTTTTTGTTCTACTTTAGGTGTAGGTGATTTGGACTTTGAATTTTGTCTAGACTTAATATTCTCTTGATGATTCATGTGTTCCTTCCTTTCCTTCACCGGAGACTTCTCCACTTCCCCATTTTCTTCTTCTGTCTTGGAATCAACCTCGGAATCCGAATCTGTTGAAGTTTCGTCCTCTGTCTCAGAGTTTGTGTGTTCACCTTGAAATTGTAAAACAAAATTTATAAAAAATTGTAAACTCCTTATTACATACTCAATTATGTGATGTATGTAAATTTTTAAAGCGAAAATTTTATTCAATAATGTGCATAATATGACAATGTAAATAGTATATGTATTACCTTCTTCAGGCTCTGATTTCACAGATTCACTTTTCATGTCAACATCACTAGCATCAGAGACAGTAACAACAGATTCTCCATAGTTTGGTGAATGGTTGGTCTTATTTTTTTTATTTGCAACCTCTTCTGGCGTCACGGATCTCTTCTTCCCACGTCGTCGGCGCTCCTCGCGTCTAGCCTCTAATTCGCCTCTTGACTCTGTTTTTCTCTTTACCATTTCCCGTTCTATAAGAAAAATACATCTGCCATTAAAGAAAGAAACTTCTAAAAGTGATAGAACTCCTACATATATTTTAAACTTATAACTGCAGTGCCTTGCACTACTATAATCTCCTTCAAAAGTGTGATTGTGATTGGGGAAAACTAGAGAGCAACAGTATATGTTTATATAAGTGGCAGTGCTCACTTATACACATCATATGTATGTATGTAGTTCACCTGTTGATGAACTACATACATCATTGTCTTCATCTGTTGTATACATGTTACTTTACATTTAAAATAAAATTCTTATTCACGTTTACAAATTAATTACTGAAAGTAAAACTGTAGTACAATGCACTTACCAGCTTCAAGCAACCTTTTCCTCCTTTCTTGCTGAGTCTTATCAAGAGTTGTATGACGCTCTAATCTCTGACTGTCTCTGGACTCTTTATCACCATAATCATGATGCTTTTTTGTATCTTGGCCTAGTTCTTTAGATATTCGTTTACTAAGTAATCTACTTCTTAAGTCCTCTAATTCCTTATCGCCCGAAGTCTTATCTCTATTTTCTTTTTCACTATTATGATTTGAATGATTAGTCCTACCACCCTCATCTGCAATTAGCCGAAGTCTAGATTCTATTCTGTCAGGCTCTAAGCGTTTTCGCTCAGTTTCTGAATACTTGTATTGTCGTTCACGACTTACGTAAGCCTCGCGGTCCCTTTGACTGTCTTTCTCTTTGTAAGTTTCCTTTTCCCTGTAAGCCTCTCTGGTTCTAGTAGTATCTCTAAATGAAGTATTTTCCCTGTACAATTCTCTTTCTCTGTAATGTTCTCTCTCCCTATATGGATTTTCCCTATAGACCTCCTTATCTCTTACTTCCCTATCTCTGTACGCCTCCTTCTCTCTCGGCTCTTTTTCCCGATATGTCTCTTTTTCTCTATAGTACTGCTTTTCCCTGTAATATTCTTTGGATATCTCCTCCCGATCCAAGGGTTTGGTTATGTCTCTTTTAGATTTATCAGGCTTATCACGTTCCCTGCGGAAAAAAAGCAATAATTAAAAACTTTATGAAGGAAGTCTCTTCTTTAATATGTTTGTTCATTTGTATAACCTATTAAGAGGCTTCTTTCATCACAGTAAACTTTAAGAAAAGTCATTCATATGTATAAAATTTTGTAAGTGAACAGCTAACTATTCAATTTTAATAATTAAATTGGAAATTAGAACAAAAGACAATACATAATTAAAAAACTGCGCATTTGAAAAAAATATTGGGGCCTGAAAATGAGAATCTCACCTGTACATATGTTTCTTGTCTTTTCTAGCAGTTTCTTTGTACCTTTCTTTACCAGATCGCTTATGACCTCTTTTGTCACGATGTGACGGCCGAATCACAGCCTGCGGAGGTTTGATCACTAAAGAGTCGTGTGGCTCTCGATCTTCGTCTGATAAGCTGAAAATTCGACACTATTTTAATATAACACCAAAAACAGAATGAAAAAAGTCTCGATCAAGGAAAACACACACGCAACGAATACATGACCGACGAGTCATCCTAACCATGTAACGTGGGACTATAAAATTATATCTCACAGAAATGATAAAATATTATGAAACTAAAATCAGATTATGAAAAAATAGCAAAATTACCTGAAATCCATTTCATCGTGAATAGGACTTCGCGCTATTTCTCCATCTTCACTTTGGTCATCTTCGTAATTACTCATGATACAACTTCAATTTGAGGAAAATAATGCAAATAATAAAATAATAATGTACACTGCCACTTACGATACAAAAAACAATAGTATTACACAATTACACCATACAATTTAAAATAAAATCTTTACCAGGAAATTGTTCAATTACGATGAAATGTTAAAATTACAAACATCGACTAATAACTTAAATCGCCATCTTGTAAAAAGCACAATGCCGCCATTGCCACCACACCATAGAGAATAAGAGAGGTAATCTATGTGCACAGCATAGATCCGTCTGAGATCGATTATAACAAAATTGTCTGTTTTTAGCGATTTTTTTTTTCATTATTATCAATCTGAAACGATGAATTCAAGACTGATCTTGATCATTGGCAATTTAATCGACAATCGAATTGACTAATCAAGCCAAAAAAATATATTGTACCTATGGAAAATATATTTAACGATTTCATAGTTATTTAATAGAGAGTGTAATTATGTAAATATTAATTTTAGATAAAATATTACTAATTCACAACTACGAAATCTATATGAGAGCTTCGCATATAATATTTTGAATGGATACAATATGTTATAATATTATGAAAGCTTGGTTTTACATTACAAACTTGTGTTACATTTTCACTACGACATGTCTATAATTATCTTTTTAAGAATAGGACATCTTGTCTTTCAAACATTTCATTCAAAAAACCTATCAATATTTTAATTTTTATCAAAAATAAGAACTGAACGCAAATATACATTTCAGACTTTTAGAATGAAACATGTTGTTTCTTTGACATTGACGTTGACAGTATTGAATAGTGCTATTGTATGATCAAAGACTTGAAGCTCTATTTAGATGTTCAAGTGAAAAAACAAATAAACAGACAATCCAAAGCATTAAAGCAACAAAACTATTTCACAGCTATATAAACATGTACAAATAAGTCGCAAATCGTATTCCAAAACCAAACTGTATGATGATGGTAAGCCACTGAATTATTTCAATGTACGTCCAATTCCGAGGTCATAATTATAGCAAATAATAATCGTGTACCCATCTTTAAACGTATGCGATTACATACAATACTTGTAACGTTTATGGTGTTTGTAAGAGTTCCATTTTGTTATTCTAATATCTTTTCTATCAACTGCTAACAAAGTATGTTATAATTGCTTACATCAGGTATAATATAACAATAAATAAAATAAATATTATTACTTGCTGTAACGACGAAGAAAACTTACATGTTTCAAAGTTCTTTAAAAAAAATCTAAAGTGTGTATGAATTCTACCAATCTATCACATAGCCAATATGTCACATGACCAGACCCCTTCTTATGCTTTTTATTTTTATATAAATATGAGTAGCAAATGAGCAATCAGCCCACCTGATGGTAAGTGGTTACTGCCGCCCATGGACATATCTAAGCAACTTCATATAGAACAGTGGTTCTATCTAAAGTCAACCATAGATGCGTTGCTTCTCCTGAGGACTGAGATGGTCGCCTCATATAAAAGTGAGCCGAGATGTATGCTGATGGGAGACCTGTGCTCAGCATCGGAACAATAATTAATATGAGGTAGAATTGCAAAATATCATTAATCAAACTAACAACTAACAAAATGAATCATGTGATGTACTTCCGGAATTTGTTTATTGAATATTCTAACCATTTTCAAATATCCATTGCTTTTTTTTCACCCAGATTAAATATGTTCAGGAACTCATATTATTCATATACTTTTTAGAACAATAAGATACTGAACACTATAGCCAGTGCAATAGATAATAAAGAGGAAATAAAGAAGAGGACTGAAAATGGAAAATTAGTCCTTCGGGATCTACTAACTTGTGTGGAAAATTGTCAAAATCGCTTTGGGGGCAAATCTGAATTGGCTACAGAAGATGACATTAGGTTTGTAAATAAGACTTATTTTATACTTATGTTTCATTCAAATATCACCACTTTTAAAACTTTATTAACAGCTACAATGAGTGACATTAAAAAAAGAACTAAGTATCAATATATATAACTAATATTTATAATCAATATTATACAATTTAATCATAATTATGGATGTATATTTTTCTAACATATATTTAAAGCCTCAAGGGGATGATAATTTAATTGTAAAGATCTTTGAGTATAATTATACCCCGTTACGCTACTCCAATATATGCAAACTTGTTATGCAATTTTAAATTTACAAATTTTACAAAATGTACACACCAATGAGGAGCGCACTTCTTCGACAAAACAATGGAAAATAAAAATATTACAATGTTACGAGGAAATATTTCAAGGAAAAAAAATCAAACTAATTTTTAAATTTTATGAAGCTTTTAATATCCAAATAACATTTGCGATTTTATATTTGTATGATCAAGATTTTTATTAACATTTTCTGTCTTAATTGCTGTTTTCTCTAGGTGCCAGCCTCAATAAAAAACAATGTATATTATACTCCAAGTTATGCGATTGCCACTTATGTGGCAGTAAGTCCCATCTATGGCGTAAATTTGAGATATTACAGTAATTCAATGAAATTTACTTCTATATCTCTAAAGGCTATATGTCTAAATTTGAAGAGTTCAAGAAGTTAAGATTTGAAAACTAATGTTAATACTGTGATGTTTTATTTATTTATTTACATGTTCACATGTAATTCTCCATTTTAAATTTGTTATTTCCAGGATTGCACACTTATGTGAAAAATGGGAAAAAGTGCTAAGTCATGGCATTAAATCAAATTTATCAAATTCGACTATTCAGAGTTTTGTGTCTGCAGGTTTAAACTTTACTTTCAATATCATTAATGTTGGTTAGTAAATATAATATTTATTCTATAATATTTCTATATCATTATTCTCAAATTGTATTATACAGGGTGTAAATGACAGCGTACCGAAAATTTAAATGGTAGATTTTTGACACTAAATAGACAAATAATAACTCATCAATTTTCCTCGGAAATTATTGGTTCCCGAGTTGGTCATTTTTGAGCGCGCAATGTATTTTGAACAACGCGCGAGGTCATTGACCGAACGTCGTACAGCTGATAGCAGATTACATTATTTTAACCTATTGCTGGTTTTTAGGAAAATCAATAATATAAGTGGTTTTTTAAATATTCATGTTGCATTGTGCAGTAGTATTGAAATACTACCAACGTCTTTAAAAAAATGCATAAAAAATTGAAAAAACTGAGAAAAAAAGTGATGAAAAATTCCAACACCATAAGCACCAGAATCTTGTCAAGTATCCATATTTTTAATATTCGGTACGCTGTCATTTACACCCTGTATATTACTTTTATCAATACCTATTAAAATGTTATTAGTAATTCTGTTAAGCATTATAAATGCACTTAGTTTTCTCCTTACATTTTAAGTGTCCACTTAAACTTGCAATACGTTATACTGTAGAAGTTTTAGTTTGTAGTAAATACACATATTGTCATGATAAGTCTACTTTTGTTGTTAGAAGTAGCAACATACATATTTGTGGTCCATTTAGATATTATTTCTGATCTATCTGGACTTGATGGTAGGTATTCATGGGCCAATCAATATAATGTGGACTCTTTATGTGATACTTCTTTTGCAAATAATCAGCTTGCTTGAATAATTACCCATTATTCAAGCAAGCTGATAATTTGCAGTGCTTAATTTTGAAGTACATAAAGAATTATTTCTTAAAATAATATAATATGTACTATCTATTTTTGCTTTAGATTATTTGAATTTTTCAGGCAACTCTCTATGGAGTTATAGTTGTCTACATCTAACAAAACATGAAAAGGAAAGATTCAAAATATTATCCAATATCAATACGCCTTTGGGATATTTTAGAGCGTTTCTACGAGCTTCTCTAAATGAAAGATCATTGGAAAGGTACTTGCTGTCATGTTTGCTTCTTTCCCAAATACTATTTATTTATTTATTTATTTTATTTATTTTATAGGATCACCAACGTAAGACACAGCATACAATAACATTTAGAAATAACATGCAAAGAGTTAATA